>JAGKTI010013258.1:0-23339 GCA_018397915.1 Birgus latro
TGACCTCCACACTGGGTTTTGGATTAATAATCTCTTCTAATCAGAACTTTACTTGTGACTAGAGCTGGCAGGGGCGGATCGATATTTTCCAATAAAGGGGAGAACCTCATGAAGGTGAAGCCTGTATCGAGGGACTGGGCAGGTCTGAGATCTTTCCCCAGGATAATTTTGAAAATTATAGTGCAAGTGCTCTAGATGCGTTTTCCTGCAATCTGCGGAGGTATTTCTAAAATCGTCAGTCTGCCAAAATAGAGGCTCACGCCCCTCATGCACCCCCTGGATCCATCTATGGCTGGATTTAAAGTAGAGCTATGATGACTACTTGTGGGGATCGCCATCTATCAGTGCTTCTGTGAACTAATTTTCATCTCCTTTTATGGTATGAAATATCATCAAGATAATTTCTTAAACCATTCCAGTCTGCCCTATCATAGTGCCGTCTGGTCACCCCGACAGGTTCAGGACGGGGAGGTTTTAGGGAACTGACTAATGAGACTTTGATGAGATTGTGGTTGGAGGATCCAATTGGTGACAGTACTTCTATCCTGTACTGATTTGGATTATTTGTCAGGAATAGATCCAAGAGACAGACGTTATGGTCATGATTATCTGGAATTCTGGTTGGTTGCTTTACCAATTGCCTGAGATTAAACGATTATGCAAACAGCTCGAACTCTCTACCAGTATCGTCAGTCCTGGCAGAATGCAATAACCATTCTATATTATGAATGTTAAATTCACCCAATACGGTAATTTCAGTGCTAATGGTGAGATTAACGTTAGCTAACTTGTGTGGATATGGAGACAAATATGCTGGGTTCTGAAGAAGCTTGGGGGGACCGATATACTACACAGATTTATTGGATAATATTTAGATGATTTAATTTATATAGTGAATAATCAAAATTAGCAGAAGTGAAGTTCAAGACAGTGTCAGCTGCATATTCAGATTTGATATAACAGTAGGTGCCACCCTTGTTAAGAAAATTTGTGAGGAGCTGGTAACCAAGAAAACAAAATAGAGATATTCACTAGACGAAGAGATCTGGGATTCTTTGAGGAACAGGGCAAGAGGGGATACTGACTGAGAAAGAAGTAAATGGAATTCAGATTGGTAATTAGACCACGGCTATTAGTGAAATATAAGAGTGAACCCGTACCCCTCCGCTGACGAGCATGAACAGAGTGGGCAAGATCCGCTGTCGTCACAGTCACTTGATATCGACCGGGAGGACCCTGTGCCTCCAGCCCTAGACCGCCTGTGGTGGTACCATCGAATTTGCAGGTATTAATGCAGCGGCCATTGCTAAGGGGGGATGGAAACTGAAGGTGTGATATCAAAGGTGCATGTAGTTTGGTGTTGACACTAGAAAGTAGGGATATTATGAAAATATGCTGACCTACTCTTTGTATTAATGAAAGCACTAAAAATGATCAGAGAAGGGAGATGGTCTGGAACAGGTCCTGAGGGCTGGAGAAACGGGAGCTCCAGCTTTCCCTGTCACCAGCTGGCCATCCACCACTATAGTACCTCTCTGTCCGACTGGTGCTAAAGTCTACATTATTTGTGAAGGATCGGGGTTGAGTGAGGAGCAGGTGGGTAAGATCAGGGGTCGGTGGGGTGAAATGGGGTAGGATTGGCGTTGAGTGGGGTGCAGTGGGGTAGGATCGGAGTTGGGTGGGATGCAGTGGAGTAAGATCAGGGTTGGGTGGGGTGCAGTGGGGTATGATCGGGGTTGGGTGGGTTGCAGTGGAGTAAGATCAGGGTTGGGTGGGGTGCAGTGGGGTATGATCGGGGTTGGGTGGGGTGCAGTGGGGTAGAATCGGTGTTGTAGCGGGGTAAGATCGGGATTGGTTGGGGTGCATAGGGTAGGATCGGGGTTGGGTGGGGTGCGTTGGGAGGATCGGGGTTGGGTGGGGTGCAGTGGCGTAGGATTGGTGTTCGATGGAGTGAAATAGGGTAGGATTGGGTCTGGGGTGGCTGCTGTGGGGTTGGGCTTGGGTTTGGTGGGGTGCATGGGAGAAGATCGGGGTTGAGTGGAGTGCAGTGGTGTAGGATAGGGGCTGTGTTGGGTTCAGTGGTGTAGGATCGGGGTTGGGTGGGGTGCTGTGGGATAGGACCGAGTTTGGGTGGGGTGCAGTGGGGTAGGATTGGGGTTGGGAGGGGTGCAGTGAGGTAGGATTGGGGTTGGATGGGGTGCAGTGGGGTAGGGTCGGAGTTGTTTGGGATGCAATGGGGTAGGATCGGGGTTGGATGTGGTGAAGTGGGGTAGGATCGGAATTTGGTGGGGTGAGATTGTGAAGGATATGGGTTGGGTAGGGTGTCGTGGGATAGGATCGGGGTTGGGTGGATTGCAGTGGGGTAGGATCGGGGTTGGGTGGGGTGAAGTTGTGAAGGGTATGAGTAGAGCTGGGTGCAATTTGGTAGGACCGAGTTGTGTGGTGTGCAGTGGTGTGAGATCGGGGCTCGGTGGAGTGAAATGGGGTAGGACCGGCGTTGGGTGGGGATCAGTGGGGTAGGATTGGGGTTGGATGCGGTACAGCAGGGTAGGATCAGGGCTGGGTGAGGTGCATTGGCGTAGGATCGGGGATGGGTTGGGTGCATGAGACAGGATTGGGTTTGGGTGGGTTGGGTGCATGCGATAGGATTGTGTTTGCGTGGGGTGCAGTGGGATAGGATCGGTAGTTAGGTGATGTACAGTGGTGTAGGGTCATATTTGGCAGAGTTGCAATGAAGAAAGATCGGGGTTGAGTCGGGTGCAGTAGGGTAAGATCGGGGTTTGGTGGGGTGCAGTGGGGTGGGTTTGGGGTTGAGTGGGGTGCAGCGGTGTAGGGATGAAGTAGTGAATGATCGGGGTTGGGTTGGGTGCAATTTGGTACCACTAGGATTGGATTGGTGCAGTTGGGTAGGATTGGGGTTGGGTGGGATGAGGTTTTCAAGGATCGAGGCTGGGTGGGGTGCACTGGGTAGGATCGGGGTTGGGTGGGGTGAAGTTTTTTGGGAACGGGGCTGAGTGTGGTGTAGTGTTATAAGAGCGAATTGGGTACGGGGCAGTCAGGTATGATCGGGGTTTAGTTAACTGGGTGCAGTGGCGCGGGATCGGAGTTCGGTGGGGTGAAATGGGATAGGAATGGGGTTGGTGGGGTTCAATGGGGTAGGACCGTGGTTGAGTTGGGTATTGAGTTGTAGGATTGGGGAGGGGTGGGGTACGGTGGGGTAGGATTAGGTTAGTTGGGCAGCAGTGGGGTAAGGTCAGGGTTGGATGGGGTGCAGTGGGGTAGGATTAGGGTTGGGTAAGGAGCAGTGGGGTAGGACCGTGGTTGGGCGGGGTGCAGTGAGGTGGAATCGCTGGTCGGTCGGGTGAAATGGGAAAGGAATGGGGTTGGGGTGGGTGCAGTAAGGTAGGACTGGGATTGGGTGCGGTGCAGCTGGGTAGGACTGGGGTTGGGTGGGGTACTGAGGGGTCGAAAAATGGCTGGGTGTGGTGCAGTGCGGTAGAATGGGAGTTGGATGGGGTGCAGTGGGGTAGGATTGAGCAGAGGGTTAGGGTCGGAGTTGGATAGGATGCAGTTGGGTTTTAGCGGGATTGGGTGGAGTAAGGAGTAGGAACAGAGCTCGGTGGGGTGCTGTGGGGATGGGTTGAGTGCACTTGGGTGGGATCGGGGTTGGGTGGGATGCACTGGGGTAGGATCGGGGATGGGTGGGGTGCTGTGGGGCGATGGCATTGCTGTTTAGGGTTCAGTGGGGTAGCAGCAGTGTTGAATCGGGTACATTTAGGTATTACCAGTGTTCGTTTGGGTGCAGTTGGGTAGGAATGGGGTTGGGCTGGGTGAGGTGGAGTTGAACTGGGGTTGGTTGGTGTGCAGTGGGGTTGGATTGGTGTTGAGTGGGGTACAATGGACTTGGATGGCATTATGTGGGGTGCAGTGGTGTAAGATCGGGGTTGCGTGGGGTGCACGGGGGGGGGGTAGAGTTGGAGTATTCTAAGTTGCAGCGGAGCAGGTTCGGGGCTGGGAGGAATGCTGTGGGGTTGAGCGGGATGAAGTTGGGTAGGACCTTCTTTCTCTTTTTTTGGGTGCAGTGAGGTAGGATCTGGAATTGATGGGGTGCATCGGAAAGGAACTGGTTTAATTTGGATTGCAGTGGGTTAGGATCGGGTTTGGGTGACGTGCAGTGGAGTAGGATTGGCGCAGGGTTAGGTGTGGTGGTGTAAGATTGAGGTTGGGTGAGGTGCACTTAGGGTATGGTCGTTTTTTTTTTAGTTATAGTGGGGCATGATCGGAGTTGGGTGGAGTGCAGTGGGTTAAGAACGGGCTTGGGTGATGTACAGTTTGATACGAGTGGGATTGCATGGGTACAGTGCCATTCGAGGTTGAGTGGAGCGCAGCGGGGTAAGTTCAGGGTTGGGTGGGGTATAGTCGGGTTGGATCGGGGTTGGATGAGGTGCAGTTGAGTTGGATCGGTGATTGGTAGAATGCAGTGATGTTTGAGCTGGGATGGGTGGGGCACAGTGGGGTAAGAATGGAGCTGTGTAGGGTGCTGTGGAGTAAGAGGAGGATTGGGTGGAGCGCTGTGGGGTATGAGCGGTGTTGGGTAGGGTGTAGTGAGGTTGGATCGGGGTTGCGTGTGGTGCAGTGGGATGGATCGGTGTTGGGTGGGGTGGAGTGGGGTTTGTCGGGGTTGGGTGGGGTGCAGTGGAGTAATGGCATTGATTAGTAGGGTTCAGTAGGGTAGCAGTAGTGTTGGCTGGGGTACAATGGAGTAGCAGCAGTATTCTTTGTGGTGCGTTGGGGTAGGAACTTGGTTGGTAGGGGTGCAGAGGGGGTTGAGTGGTGTTGATTGGGATTTAATGGAATTCACTAACTGATCGTTCAGTCAAACTCACTGAACTCCAGTCAACATCACTCATCGCTCTCTACATCCTTATATTCGGTAGGAGTGGTGCTGGGTGGGGTGCAGTGAAGTTTGAGCGGTGTTGGGTGGGGTATGGTGAGGGATGAGCTGTGGTGGGTTGGGTGCAGTAAGTTAATGGGATTGTTCGTTGGGTTGGAATGGGGTAGAAGAGGTGTTTGGTGGGGTGCAGGGGGGTAATGATGATGTTCGGTTGTGAGCAGGGGGATAGGAGCGGGGTTGGGGTTGGAGCAGTAGGTTGGAGTGGGGGTTGGGTTGGGTGCAGTGGGATGCAGTGGGGTTGGTTGTGGTGTGATGGGTTGGAGTGGGGTTTGGAGCAATGCAGTGGGTTTGAGTGGGGTCGGCTGGGGTGCAATGGGTTGGAATGGGTTTGGGTGGGATGCAGTGGGTGGTTGGGTGAGGTGTAGTGTGTTGGATTGGGGTAGGGTGAAGTGCAGTGGTTGGAGTGGGGTTGGATTGGGTGTAGTGGGTTGGAGTGAAGGTTGGGTGGGGAGCAGTGGGTTGGAGTTGGGATGGGTGTGGTGTGATTTTAGCACGAACAAAGAAAATACACCCGGTCTCCCTCAGTCTTAGGATTAGCGACGACTGTTTCTATCCTATCATCCTGAGATTTTTTTTTAAGCTGCTTGAAATCGTCTGAATCTAGCAGAGTAGGAGTAAAAAATGACATCACCTACGAACTGTGTCCTGGAGGAGGCCAGATATTTTTATTTCCTGTCGACGTTTTATATTTTATGACTAATAAATTCAGAGGATTTCAATCAGCTTTAGGAAGCTCTGTCGTAAAGACGAATTCAGTGAAATTTATATCTAATCCCTCCAGTTCGAAAAAATATGCTTGCGTCCTCCTTTTTAATGGCTTGGAATTCCCGCTTTCCAGGTTAAATGTGGCGACACCGCTGCACTGATGTGAAGAAGAGAAGTCAAGCGGACGACACTGCTCTTCTTACAGTAACTAGACCTAAAACTGCGATTTCTCTGCCTTGAATCTTAGTTGTAACTATACATTAATTTGCCGGAATTTTGCGCCATTGTGTAGGTTATTCCCCATTGTTCAGTGGCAAAATAAGACACTACTACGGCCCAGCATCCTCACTGTAGCACTTGTTCGCAACTAGCATGGTATTCCGGTGTTAATGTACCGCTGGGGTTCAGTAAGTTACTAATGTTGTTTGCTAGGTTGCAGTGAAGTAGAGAAGGTGTTTGATGGGGTGCAATGGGGGAATGGCGTTGTTGGATGGAGCGCAGTCGGGTAGGGAGGGACTGATTGAGGTGTAGTGGGGTAATGGCGGTTTTTATTTTGGTCTAGTGGTGTAGGGGTGGGGTTGATTTGGGTGGAGTAGGGTAAGAGTGTGGTTGTGTGGGTTGCACTTGGGAAAGAGTTTGGTTGGTAGGGGTGAGAAGGGGCAGGAACGGGGTTGGAGGTGCAGTGGAGTTGAGTGGGGTGTGGTCAGGTAGGATCAGGGTTGCATGGGTTGCAGTGTGGTGGGATCGGAACTGGTTGGGGTGCAGTAGGGTAGGATCGAGGTTGAACGGGGTGCTGTGGGGAAGGATTGAGGTTGGGTTGCGTGCAGAGGGGTAGGAATGGGGTTGGGTGGGGTGCAGTGGGGTAGGATCGGTGTTGAACGGGGTGCAGTGGGGTACGACTGGTATTAGGTGGGGTGCAGTGGGGTAGGATCACGGTAGGGTAGGGTGCACTGGGGTAGGATCGCGTTTGGGCGGGAGTGGTGTAGGATTGTGGTTGGGTGGGGTGCAACGGGGTAGGATTGGGTTGGGTTGGGGTGTAGTTGTTTAGGGTCGGAGTTGGGTGGGATGCAGTAGAGTAGGGCTGGCGTTTGGTGGGGTGCAGTGGGGTAAGACTGGGGTTGAGTGAAGTGCACTGGGGGTAGGGTCGAGTTTTTTTTAAGTTGCAGTGGGTTAGGATCAGGGCCGGGTTGGATGCAGTGGGAAAGGAGCGGCGATGAATGGGTGCAGTTGCCTAGGATCAGGGTTAGGAGGAATGATGTAGGGTTGGCTTGGGGTTGGACTGCGTGCAGTGGGGTAGGCTCGGGTTTGGGTACGATGCTGTGTGGTTGAGTGGGGTTGGGTGGGGCACAGTGGGGTAGGAATGGTGCAGGATGGGGTGCTGTTGGGTCGGAGCAGGGAGTGTGGGGTGCAGTGGGGTTGAATCGGTTTTTGGTGGGGTACAGTGGGGTGGGACTGGGGTTGGATGGGGTGCTGTGGGGTAAGAGAAGGGTGGGGTGGGGTTCAGTGGGATAATGGCGGTGCTTGGTGGGGTGCAGTAAGGTAGGATCAGGGTTCGGTGGGGTGTAATGGGGAAGGATCGGGGTTGGTTGTGGTGCAGTGGGGTAGGGTCGGAGTCCGGTGGGGTGAGGTTATGAAGGATAGGGGTTGGGTAGGGTGCAGCTAGGTAGGGTCGGGGTTGGGTTGGATGCAGCTAGGGATCGGGGTTAGGTGGGGCGCAGTGGAGTAGGATCAGGGTTGGGTAGGCTTAAGTTGTGAAGGATATGGGTTGAGTTGGGTGCAGTCGGGTAGGAACGAGTTGGGTGTGGTGCAGTGGTGTAGGATTGGGGTTGGGTGGGGTGCAGTTAGATAGGATCGGGGTTGGGTGGGGTGCAGTGGTGTAGGATCGGGGTTAGGTGGGGTGCAGTGTGGTGGGATCGCGCCTAGGTGGGGTGAAATGGGGTAGGGCCGAGGTTGGGTGGGGATCAGAGAGGTAGATTTGGGGTTGGATGGGTTAACGTGGAGTAGGATCAGAGTTGAGTGGGGCGTAGGAGGGTAAGGTCGGGGATGGATTGGGTATGGGATAGGATTGGTTTAGGGTGTAGTACAGTGGGGTAGAATCGGTGTTGGGTGATGTTCAGTGGTGTAGGGTCATCTCTGGCTGAGTTGCAATAAAGTAAGATCAGGGTTTGGTGGGGTGCAGTGGGGTGCAGTGGTGTAGGATCAGGGCTGGGTGGGGTACAGTGTGGTAGGATTGGGGTTGCGTGGTTGCAAAGGGGTGGGATCGGTGTTCGGTGGGATGAAGTAGTGAATGATCGGGGTTGGGTGGTGCAATTGGGTACGACTAGGGTTGGATTGATGCAGTTGGGTAGGATTGGGGTTGGGTGGGATGAAGTTTTAATGGACCGGGTTTGGGTGGGTTGCACTGGGGTAGGACTGGGGTTGGGTGGGGTGCACTGGGGTAGGACTGGGGTTGGGTGGGGTGAAGTTTATTGGGAAGGGGGTTGAGTGTGGTGTAGTGTTATAGAAGCGAATTGGGTAGGGTGCAGTGAGGTAGAATCGGGGTTCAGTTGGGTGCAATGGAGAGGGATCGGGGTTCGGTGGGGTGAAAAAGGGGTAGGATTGGGGTTGGAGTGGATGCAGTGGTGTACGACTGGGGTTGGGTTGGGTGCAGAGGGTTAGTATTGGAGTTTGGGTGGAGTACAGTGGGGTAGGATCTGGGTTGATGGGGCTGCAGTGGGGTAAGGTCGGGACTGGGTGGGGTGTATTGGAATAGGATGCATTTGAGTAGGTTTCGGTGAGATGCAGTGGGGTAGGATCGGGGTTTGGCGGGGTTCAGTGAGGTGGAATCCCTGCTCGGTGTGGTGATATGGGTAAGGATTAGGGTTGGTGCGGGTGCAATGGGGGTAGGACTTTGGTTGGGTGCGGTACAGCGGGGTAGGATTGGTTGTTGCGTGGGGTATGGTTGGGTTGGATAAGTATTTGGTGGGGTGCGTAAGATAGGATTAGGGTTGGGTGGGGTGCAGTGGGGTAGGGCCGGGGTTGGGTGGGGAGCAGCTGAGTAGGATCGGGGTTGGATGGGGTGCAGTAGGGTAGAATCGGGCATTGAGTTAGGATCGGAGTTGGCTAGGATGCAGAGGGGTTTTAACGAGGTTGGGTGGGGCACAGAGAGGTATTAACTGACCTTGGTGGGGTGTTGCTGGGTAGGATAGGGGTTGGGTGGTGTGCAGTAGGGTAATGGCATTGTTTACTGGGGTTCAGTAGGGTAGCTGCAGTGTTGGGTCGGGTACATTAGGGTAGGACCAGTGCTCGGCTGGGTGCATTGGGGTATGAATGGGGAAGAGTGGGTTGCATTAGGGTATGATTGGGACTGGGTTGTGTGCAATGGAGTGGGATCGGCGTTATGTGGGGAGCAGTGGGGTAAGATCAGGGTTGGGTTTGGTGCACTGGGGGTAGGGTCGGGGTATTTTGGGTTGCAGTGGGGTAGGATAGGTATTGGGTGGGGTGGGGTGCAGCTTTGTACGATCATTTTTCATTTTTTTTTCTTAGGTGTAGAGGGGTTTGTATTGTGGTTGGATGGGGTGTATCGGGTAGGAACGGACTTCGGTTGGGGGGAAGGAGTAGGATCGGGTTTGGGTGAGGTGCAGTGGAGTAGGATCGGCGTAGGGTCGGGTGCAGTGGTGTACGATCGAGATTGGCTGACGTGCACTGAGGGTAGGGTCGGAGTTTTTTGAGTTGTACTGGGGCATGATCGGGGTTCGGTGGAGTGCACTGGGATAGGAGAGGGGTTGAGTGATGTTCAGTGTGATGCGAGTGGGATTGGGTGGGTGCAGTGACCCAGGATCGGGGTTGGGTGGAGTGCAGTGGGGTAGGTTCAGGGTTGGGTGGAGTATAGTAGGGTGGGATCGGGGTTCGATGAGGTGCAGTTGGGTTGGATCGGTGATGGGTAGAATACAGTGATGTTTGAGTAGGGATGGATGGGGCACAGTGGGGTAGGAATGGAGCTGTTTGGGTTGCTGAGGGGTAGGACAGTAGGGTTATGACAAATCTCAAATTTATTAGCCTGGGGTTCTAAACGATGAACTTTTACCTAAAACTCACAAAAATGACTTTGATTTTGCCAGACCTTGAAAAAACCTCCCGCACCTAAGACAGTTTCATATTTCACATTAAAACACCTAGCTTCTCAAACACTCTTTATTATAACATGTCAGTTTTACATACAATACACATGAGGAATACATGAAAATGAGTACATATAGCATTTGTAGTGTTTTTAATAGTTTTTTTTTCAGATTTGTATATTAGTGTTAATAAATTTGCTGTTAAGATATTTGTCTGTTTTGCAAGTAGAACGAACCTCCTCCATCAACTTTACAGCTCTCTCAGCTACTATGTTGGAGCGAGGCACATCAAGCACTGATGGTTCCTTTTTCCAGTGAGTTGAGAAGCATTTCACAGCTTTGGGACACTTAACTTTGGATATTGCTGACAACAGGTCTTCATAATCAGTCTCTGAATAGTGTTGGTTAGAAAACCAGGCCCGCGACCATGTAGTTGCAATGAAATCGCAAGTAACCCCCAGCTGTTCTCGCCAATTAGGAAGAAGGAAAAATGCAATAAGTGCAAAAATTCCTCGTGACTTCCACCTGGCACTGTGAAGTGATGGCAGCTTGTGCCATTTGATGTGAGGCTATTTTTCCTCCGTTTTGTAAAACTTGTATGCTTCACAAAGCTCAAAAAGGAATTTAAAATCATCTCTCCAGCCAAGGTTCTCATACTCTGGTATCACTTCTGTTCCCATATATGCATTTTGCAAATCATTATACTGTTCCACTGCTGATTTTGACATTTTACTTTGCAAGGACATATTTCCAAAAAGCAGCACTCAACAGCAAATTTTCCTCAGCAATACTGCAAAGAAAGCAATATTGTATGAATGATGTGATTTGAACAACTATACAGTATACATTTACACAGTTTTAAACATCAAATCGGTATTGTTAAGCTGCTTGTTGCAAGTCCTAAAGCAGTCTGGCTGCAATGGACGACAAATGCAGTCCTTTTAAAATTCAACAATTTAATAATACAAAACAACAATAGCAATTACAGTACAACTAATATTGAGATCCCTTACAAATAATATGCAGTGCACTGTTAATGTCAGCGTGACCCACTTATAATGTAAACAATAGAAACGAGTTCACAGATTTAACACTAAAGGGCCACTGATCAAACAATTTTATCTATTTTACCTTTGTTTTTTTATTCATTTTAATTATTGTTTAATAATATATTTTAGCAATATTCAATCGTATATATTTCCTTGTTATTTCTTGATACTTGTTAATTCTTTTCTTGTTACGTTATTTTGTAAATAGTGTTTTGTATTCTCATGTATTTTTAAAAGTGATGTGGTGCTAGGTGCGGGAAGTTTTTTCATGATCCAATGAAATGAACTTCATAAAAGTGATCTATGGGTAAAAGTTCATCAAATGCAACATCAGGAAAATGAAAGTTTTGAAAAAAGTTTTTTAGTCATAACCCTAGTAGGACAGGGTTTGGATGGAGTGCTGTGGGGTATGAGCGGTGTTGGGTGGGGTGTAGTGAGGTTGGATCGGGGATGCGTGTGGCGCAGTGGGGTGGAACCGGGGTTGGATGGGGTGCAGTGGAGTTGGATGGGGATAAGGTGGGGTGCAGCGTGGTACGATAGGGGTTGGGTTGGGAGCAATGGGGTAATGGTACTGTTTAGTGGGGTTCAGTAGGATAGTAGTAGTGTTGGGTGGGGTACACTGGAGAAGGAACAGTATTCGGTGTGGTGAATTGAGGTAGGAAGTGGGTAGGTAGGGGTGCAGAGGGGGTTGAGCGGTCCAGATTGGGAGGTAATGGATTTGACTGATTCATTGATCATTCACCCAAACCCACTGAACCAAAATCAACACCACTCAACCCCCTCTACACCCCTATATGCGATAGGAGTGGTGCTGGGTGGGGTGCAGCGGTATTGGGTGGGGTATGGTGAGGGATGAGCTGTGGTGGGTTGGGTGCAATAAGTTCATTGAGGTGATTGATGGGGTGCAGGGGGGTAATGGTGATGTTCGGTTGTGCGCAGGTGGATAGGAGTATGGTTGGGATGGGAGCAATAGGTTGAAGTGGGGGTGGGCTCGGTGTAGTGGGTTGGAGTGGGGTTGAATGGTGTGCAGTGGGTTTGAGTGGGATTCGTTGGGTTACAGTGGATTGGACTGGGGTTGGTTGGGGTGCAGTGGGTTGGAGTGGGGTCGGGTTGGGTGTAGTGGGTTGGAGTAGGGTTAGATTGGATGCAGTGGGCTGGATTGTGGTAGGATATGGTGCAGTTGTTTGTGGTGGGGTTGGGTTGGAAGTGATAGAAGCCAGAACAAAGAAAATACACTATTCTCCCTCAGTGTGGGGATTTGTGACGACTATTTCTATTCTATCGTCGTGATTTTTTTTTTTTATGCTGCTTGAAATCGTCTGAATCTTGCAGAGTAGGAGTAAAAAATGACTTCAGCCGATGAGTGCTCCGTGTTCTAGGAGCTTCGGGTTGAGTCCCTAAAGTGCCCAGATGTTTTTGTATCATGTTGACGTTTTATATTTAATTTATGATACCTTCAGAAGATTTTAATCAGCTTTAGGTAACTTTGTTGTACAGAAGAATTGAGTGAATTTATATCTAACCCCTACATTTCGAGGAATTGCTTATGCATCCTTCTGCTGCATTGCCTGGAATTCCCGTACTCCAGGCACAAAGTGGCGCTACCACAACATTGCTGGGAAGGACGGAAGTCAAAGGGACGACACGGCTCTTTCTACCCTAACTCGGCCTAAAATTGCCATCTCTTGGTCTTAAATCTGAGATGTAAGTATATGGTAACTGGCAGGATTTTTTTGTCCTTTTGTAGATTATTTCCCATAGTTCAGTGGCAGAGTGAGACAATACTATGGCCAAGCATCCACCCCGTAGCACTTTTTCGCAAGTAGCATCGTATTCCAGTGTTAATGTATTGCTGAGGTGCAGTAAGTTACTAATACGGTTCGCTGGGTTGCAGGGAGGTAGGAAAGGTGTTAGATGAGATGCAATGGGAGAATGGCGGTGTTGGATGGAGCGCAGTCGGGTAGAAAGGGACTGGGTGAAGTGTAGTGGGGTAATGGCGATGTCTGTTGGGACGTAGTGGGGTAAGGGTGAGGTCGGGTGGGGTGCAGTGGGGTAGGAGTGAGGTTGGGTGTGAAGCAGTTGGGAAAGAGTTTGGTTGATCAGGGTGCGGTGGGGTAGGGCCTGGGTTGGGCGGTTCAGTGGGATTGGAATGATGTTGGGTTGGATGGGGTGGTGTGGGTTAGGGTGAGGGTGAGGGTAGGGTGGATTGCAGTGGGGTAGGATCGGGGTTGGGTGGGATACAGTGGGGCAGGATCAGGGTTGGGTGGGATGCAGTGAGGTAGGACCGTGGATGGGTGGGGTGTAGTGGGGTAGGATCGGGGTTGGGTGGGGTGTAGTGGGGTAGGATCAGCGTTGCGTGGAGTGCAGTGGGATAAGATCGATGCTTGCTGGGGTGCGGTGGGGTGGGATTGGTGTTGGGTGGGGTGCAGTGTTGTAGGATCAGAGTGGGGTGGGATGCAGTGGAGTAAGATCCGGGTTGAGTGATGTACGGTGGGATAGGCGCGGGGTGGGTAGGTGCAGATGTGTAAAATCAGAGTTAGGTGGAGTGCACAGGGATAGGCTCGGGGTTGGGTACGATGCAGTGGGGTTTGCAAGGGGCTGGGTGTTGCAAATGGGGTGGGAACGGAGTTTGGTGGAGTGCAGTAAGATTGGAGCGGGATTGGGTGGAGTTCAGTGTGGTATAAAGGGGGTGGGTGGAGAGCAGTGGGGTTGGATTGGAGTTTAGTGGGGAGCAGTGGGGTAGGACCGGAGTTGGGTTGGGTGCTGTGGGGTGGGATCGGGGTTGGTGGGGTGAAATGGGGTTGAATAAGAGTTGGGTGGCGACCAGTGGGGTTGGGATTGGGGTTGCATGGGGAGCAGTGGGGTTGTTGGATCGGGGTTGGGTGAGGTGTTGAGGGGTGGTGGAGTCGGGGTTGTTGGGGTTAAGTGGGGTTGGACCGGGTTTGGGTGGCGGCCAGTGGGGTGGAATTGAGGTTGGGTGATGAGCATTGGGCTTGGATCGGGGATGGGTGGGGTGCAGTGGAGAAGGATTGAGGTTGGGAGGATGCAGTGGGGCGGGATCAGGGTTGGGTGGGTGTAGTGGGATAATGATGGGGAGCATTGGGGTAGGGACGGGGTTAGTAGGTGAACAGAGGGGGTTGGTAGGGGTGAAGAGGGGGTTGAGTGCTGTTGATTGGGGTGCAAGGGATTCGATTGATTGATTTATCGTTCAGTCAGACCCACTGCACCCAAGTCAACATCACTCAACCGCTTGTACATTTTTATATGAGGTAGGAGCAGAGGTAGGAGGGGTACAGTAGGTTGGAGTGGGGTTGGATGGGGTTCAGTGGGTAGAAGTGGGGTTGGTTGGGTGAAATTTGTTGGAATGGGGTTTAGTGGGGTGCAGTGGGTTGGAGTGGGGTTGGGTGAAGCGTAATCGGGTAGAGAGCGACTAGGTAAGGTGTAGTGGGGCAATGGCTGTTTTTATTGGGGTGTAGTGGGGTAAAGGTGGGGTTGGATGGGGATCAGTTGGGTATGAGTGGGGTTTGGTTTGGTGCAGAGGATTAGGATTGGGTTTGGGTGGGATGCAATGGAGAAAGAGTTTGGTTGGTCGCGGTTTTGGTCGGGTAAGACTTGGGTTGGGAGGGTGCAGTGGAGTTGGAGTGAGGTTGAGTGGGGTATAGTTGGGTAGGGTGGGGTGCAATGGGGTAGGATCGGGGTTGGGTGGGGTGAAGTCGGGTAGGATCTGGGTTTGGTGTGGGGTGTAGTAGGGTAGGATTGGGGTTCGGTCGGGTGCAGTGGAGTAAGACCTGGATTGGGTGGGATCCAATGGGGAGGGATCAGCGTTGGATGAGGTTCAGTGATGTAGGATTGTGGTTGGGGTGGGGTGCAGTGGGGTAGGATCGGGGTTGGGTGGGATGCAGTGGGGTGGGATCGGGGTTAGATAGAGTGCAGGGGGTTGGAATGGGGTTAGATGGGGTGTGATATTAACTTTAACAAAGTAAACAAGTAGTTTTCAGTCTGGGGGTTAACAGAGACTGTTTCTGTCCCATCATTCTGAGAGGATTCTCTTAAGTTCCTTGAAATCATCTGAAGCTAGCAGAGTAAGTGTAAAAAATGACATCAGCAGATTTAGTGCTCTGTATTCTAGACGCCACGGATCGAGTCTCTGAGGTGGCCAGATGTTTTTATATCACGTAGACGTTTTATATTTTATTTTTGATGCCTTCAGACGTTTCAGTCAGCTTTAGGTAGCCTTGTCGTATGGAAGGACTCAGTGAAATTTATATCTAACCCCTCCAAATCGAGAAATACATATGCGTCATCATACTGAATGAACCTGGAATCTCGCATTCCCAGCACAAGATGACGCCACCTCTGCATTGATGCGAGGGGAAGAGGTCCAGCGGACGACACTGCTGTCTTTACTCTAACTTGGCCTAAAATTGCTATCTCTCCATCTTGAATGATGAATCATAAGTATAGATTAACTAGGCGGAATTTTTCGTCGTTTTTGTGGTTTATTTCCCGTAGCTCAGTGGCAGAGTGAGACAATACTACGGCTCTGCATCCTTATCATGGGATTTCTTCGGTGACTAGCAGCGTACCCGAGTATTAATGTATTACTACAGTTCAGAAATAAAGATGGAGAGGGCGAATGCTTTTTTCCTCGCCAAGTTAAAGTGAAGAAAGTCTCGTATTATCTCTCTCAGGCTCCTATGACTCACTCTCACCCGAATAACATAGTCCCTCTCTCAGCTTGACATAGAATACGCCCGAGCATTAGAGGGTTAACGTAGGCATTTATTAACCCTTGATGCTAGGGACAATTCAAGTGGTATTCCAGTTGAACCAGATAATTTTATTCAGCTGAGAGCGAGTCATAGGAGACTGAGAGAGTTAATACACTCAGCATTAACTCCTGCATGACTAGCATATTCTTTACAGCTGATTCCAGGCGATTTGGTTCAGTCGAGTGGAACGTAGGAGCTTGAGAGACACGGTAAATAAAAATAACACATTGGGAGTAAAGAAAATATTGTAAATTATTCAAAATAAATGAAAAATGAATGATCAAGTTCCAGTTTTTATTTGCCTCCTACATATAAGTCGATACACGATACTCTTCACTTCACCGTGACTAGCACTGAATTAGTCTTTTAATATTCCAAGTACTTCTGGATCGTAATAACTCTTCCTTAGAAACTTGCTCTGCACGTTAGAGCTTAGGATCGTTTTATTATTGACACCTAACAACCAAAATACAGTAGAAGCTCTGGCCGCAAAGCTAGTGGGGCCGTGGTGGCCGAGTGAGGAGAGCGTTGGCTTGCCAATGCTGACGACCTGGGTTCGACTCCCGGGCAAATAGAGGTTATTTAAAACATACGGCAGTGTCCTTAGTGGCCTGTCATTGGACCCGGGTTCGACTCCTGGTTGATAAAGAGGTAAAGTGGGGCAGTTTGGCAGCTACTTAGTGGTCTGTCATCGGAGCGGTGTGGTGGGGTGGGCAGTCACGTAGTGGCTGCCTGTAGGGGGGAATGTTAAAGTAGGCACACACATATACACATTCACACACTAACACCCACACGTACACTGACACACACATATACATACTGACACACACACATTCCTCACATACATGTGCACACATACAAACAATTCAAACACACTTCACTCACAGAAGACACACACACACACACCTCACTCACAGAAGACACACACACACACACACACACCTACCTCAAGACAGACACACAGGGGACTTATACAAAACGGAAGGGGATGGAAAAGAAGGGGGGTTTTATATCCAAGTCCAAAAAAGGCTATAGCCTTTTTTGGACATGGATATAAAACCCCCCTCCTGTCCACCCCCTACCGTTTTGTATAAGTCCCCTGTGTGTCTGTCTTGAGGTGGGTGTGTGTATGTGAGTCTTGCGTGAGGTGTGTGTGTGTCTTCTGTGAGTGAGGTGTGTGTGTGAGAATTGTTTGTATGTGTGGAATGTGTGTCTGTGTGAAAGAATGTATGTGCATGCCCCCTTGCAGGCAGCCACTACGTGACTACCCACCCCACCACATCACAGACAGACCACTAATTGGCTGCCAAAGTGCCTCTTTTTTACCTCTATATCAACCAGGAGTCGAACCCGGGTCCAATGACAGGCCACTAAGGACACTGCCATATGTTTTAAATAACCACTATATGCTCGGGAGTCGAACCCGGGTCTTCAGCACTGGCAAGCCAACGCTCTCCTCACTCGGCGTGTGTGTGTGTGTGTGTAAGGAGTGTATGTGCGTGTGTGTGTGTGTGTACCCTTGCAGGCAGCCACTACGTGACTACCCACCCCACCGTATCATAGACAGACCACTAAGTGGTTGCCAAACTACCCCATTTTGCCTCTATATCAACCAGGAGTCGAACCCGGGTCCAATGACAGGCCACTAAGGACACTGCCATATGTTTTAAATAACCACTATATGCCCGGGAGTCGAACCCGGGTCTTCAGCATTAGCAAGCCAACGCTCTCCTCACTCGGCCATCACGGCCACACTCAACGTGCGTCTGAAACTTGTACTGTATTTTAGTTGTTTGGCATCGGTAATAAACAAGGGGAAACTGAAGTGTATTGTGCATATTAAGTCGCCAGAATGGCTTGGTAATAGTGCAAAAGGAATCGGTATTCGGTTGTCCTTTGCAATAAGGACATACGTAAAACGAATAACTAATAACTACACTGAAAATGTCTTCGACAAGAGCAGTGGCTTTGATAAGACAGGCAGGCCTCTTCATACGTCTTGACAGAAAACATACCAACCTGGGGGAACTGGCAAATTTGTTCCATAGGAGGCAATGGAACTTTTAATAGTATTTGTACGCCACTATTGACCTAAGTTATGAGGACTTTCTGTATATACTGGTTACATAAAACTTACTAAGCTGGGGCAAGTTGGTAAATCTGTTCAAGGGTAGCAATGGGACTTTTAATATTTTTACGTCACTGTGGACCCAAGTTATAAGAACATTCTGAATACACTGGTAACTGAACAGATTTTGAATAAGATCTTGGATAAAATCGTATGAACCTGATAGAGGAGGGATAACCAGGCTATTGGTATAAAGCAAGGTATAACAGTGAAGGTACGAAGTAGTTGTTATATAAAGCATAAACCTCAGTAACTGCAGATACAAGATGACCTGAAGGACTAGTGAACAGGAGCATCACCAGGTATCTCCCCTAAGCTGTATTAAATAGCCTGGTAGTAGCGAGAAATGCTGCAGGCACCACGTGAAACTAGCACTGTGCTGGATTATGAAGTCCAGCCAAGATGAGGCTATTAGGGCTAGTCACTTAACATGCCAGTAAATAGCACCTGGGACTCAAGCTGTATAACTTTATGACTATATTCATTATCAATGTAGTATAAGTTATGGAAGCCCTAGTTTTGTTTTTCATATTCGTGGATTATCAATATTCTGAGTTGGAATAAGGATTTTGTACCCGCTGAGTTTATATCAAACTCCTTTGGGTCTTTAAAAATTCATAAAGTTGGCATGTGGGGTTTATATCCGTCGACTTTTTTACACAGTTCGACATCTACAGTATTAAAGAAAAAAAAAAGCTGAATTGTGGGTTTTGCATCTATTGATTTTATGCCATATTCCACAAATCTTTCAAATCATAAGTTGAATTGTGAGCTTTTGTGCCTCTAGAGTTCCTATGGAGCTATTTTTTCTTTTCTTTTTTTGTTCCATCTAAGTATTGTGAATTCTGTAATTCATATTTTTTTGTAACAATACCATTAAATGTCGAATAAACTTGATGTACAACTTATTTTATTAAATTTCCTTACAAGTGTTCACATTTGCAATGCATAATTACAGAGTACATTAGTAGCTATGACGGCAGCATGTTAAGTTACCCTGACAGGAGGTAGTGTTATCTAAAAGTATATTGTAAACAAACAAAATGCCTTGGGTCCGGCCTGGGCAGCAGGTGACGACCAAGGACCGAACAAAGGACAAGGTGTGAATTTCAACATGAAATGTTATGGGTGCGAATGATGAGGTGAAAGAGAGAGAGAGATTGTCCAGGTGCTTGAGAATGCAAAAGTGGACTTATGTGGATTGACAAACTAAATGCAGAAATGAGAGTATGGATTGGGTATACGTGCACGAGTAGATGAGAATGAGAAGGCGAAGGATGGTGTATATATCGTTGTAGCCAAGAGATGGCATAAATCTTTAATTTCCAAACTGCCCTCCTACGGTTTCTATCCTTCTGTGCCTTCATCTCTAGCTTCCTTTCTTGTCGTTCTGCTGTATAGCCGCTGTTGTAAACGGCCATCGTTATTCTCCTAGACCTATCAACAGTGGTGTTCCTCAGGGCTCTGTCCTATCACCAACTCTCTTCCTTTTATTCATCAATGACCTTCTAAGCTGTACAACTATCCCTATCCACTCATATGCTGATGATTCCATCCTTCTCCTCTTCATTCGGTTTCCGGAACGTCCATCTCAGCAGCTACTTCAACAAAAAAGGGATGAGGCAATGGCACACCTAGTGTCTGACTTGGCTCGTATCTCTGATTGGGGTAAAAATAATCTTTTTTTAATGCATCAAAAACTCAGTTCTTACAATTATCAACCAGACAAAATCTTCCTCAGGATTACCCACTAATGTTTAATAATGAACAGTTATGTCCTGCATCATCCTTGAACATGCTTGGGGTTTCATTCTCTCGGGATTTGTCTTGGAAAGAACATATTACATCTCTTGTGAAATATGCTTCCAAGAGATTAGGTGTGCTAAGCCAATTCCGAACTTTCTTTACCCCTGCGCAGTTGTTGACCTTGTACACGGGTTTTATTCGCCCGTGTATGGAGTACAACTCTGTGTGGGGAGGTTCTCCACATGCAGCTCTTCTCAATGGGGTGGAGTCAAAGGCTTTTCGTCTCATTAACTCTCCTCCTCTTACTGATTCCCTTCAACCTTTGTCTCTTCGCCGCACTGTTGCATATTTATCCCTCTTCTATTGCTACTTCAACGGTCACTGTTCCTCTGAACTGTCTGCTTGCATCCCTCCACCTCTACGACGGGCACGTAGTACCCGTCTAGCAACAAACTCTCATCCCTTTTCTGTCCAACTCTCTAATGCAAGAGTTAACCGTTACTCCCAGTCCTTCATTTATGCAACTGGTCAATTCTGGAACTGTCTTCCTCTGTCTGTATTTCCTACTTCCTATGATCTCCAGTCTTTCAAACGCAGTGTGTCCAGGCATCTCGAAATGAACGGATCTTGAATTTGGCTCTCTTTTGTATTGTTTTTGCTTTTTCTTGGAAGGAACAGTATGAAGGCCTGTGGCCTTTGGTTCCTTCATCCTTGCAATAAAATAAAAAAATAGTTGCTTCAGGGATTGTGTGGGTAAGATTGAAAGTTGGAATACAAGCATAGATTGTGTGTGTATGTGCACCAACGGAAGACCGTGCAAGTAGAGTCAAAGAAAAGTTTTGGCATATGTGGAAACGTGCATGGAAAAGTTTGAGAGGAGTGAGTGTTTTTAATTGGAGATATGAATGGAAAAGTAGGGACTGTGGAGGTGGATGGAGTAGTTAGTAAGTGGGGTGTGCCGACAGAAGTGTATGAAAATGTCAGTACTCTAGTGGACATTTGTGCAGGGAGGGGGTTGGTGATAGCCAGTACACTGTTTAGGCACAAAATTATCCACAGGTATACATGGCGTGTGAAGAAAGGGTGGGTGGTGAACTGAATGAAAAGAAGGCAATGATCGATTATGTGTGTGTGTCGATGAGAATGAGAAGGTATGTACTGGGTGCAAGAGCATACAGATGTTGGGGGAGTGGACTTTCTGACAACCACATGGTGGTGGTGAAAGTCAAGGTACAAATGAGATGGATGAATAGAAGGAGAGAAGGACAGGAGGAAGAAGTCAATATAAGGAGGGTGGAGAGGTTCCAAGAGGATGAAAAAAAAAAAAGGCGGAATATAAGAAAGAAGTGGGGGAGCGATTGGGTTAATATTCACTGTGCAGATGGGAGAGGTTGAAGGTGTGTGCAAGATATTCACAAAAGAAATCTGTGCAGCATGTGAGGTGGTGTGTGGGATGAACAGAAGACGAAAGGGGGTGCAAGGAACCGCATGTTGGAATGATGAGGTGAAACAGGCTGTGGCACAAAAGAAGAAAGCATATAGTGAGTGGATGAGGAACAGGGGTGTGGAAGAAGTTGAGAGACGAAAGAGAGATTTACATGTAGAAAGGAAGAGAGAGGTGAAAAGATTAGTAAGAGAGAGTAAGAAGAGAGTGACTGAGGAACTTGGAAGGAATTTGAGTGTAATGTGGGGGGAATGTAAGAAAATGTTTTGGGAAGAGGTAAAGATAGTTAGGCAGGGTATCAGAAGTTAGTAGAGGAGTGAAAGATAAAAATGATTACTAGTGGAGAAGGGAGAAAAAGTGAGGATGTGAAGAACATTTTAGGGAACTGTTAAACATAGAGAATAAAAGTAATGCGAGTATATGTGGCTGGGGAATGGCTGGGAGATGGAGGGATGTGAGAAGAGAGGAAGAAATCAGTTAGATGGAAGTTGTGGAAGCAATGAAGAAAGTCAAAATGGGGAAAGCTCCAGGAATTGATGGGGTGTGTGGTGGAATGCTGAAGCACGGGGAAGAGCTAGTAGTAGAATGGATGCAGAAGATATGCAGATTGGCATGGGAGGAAGGTAGAGTACCGAAGGACTGGAAGTCAGGTATAATTATTTCCCTGTACAAAAAAAAAAAAAGGTGAAAAGAAGTGTGTGTGGTAATCATAGGGGCATTAATAGGAAAAGTATATGGAAGAATACTTATTGACAGACGTAGGGAAATAACAGAGGAATTAGTTGTAGAAGAACAGTGTGGTGTTAAGAGGGGAAGAGGTTGTATAGATCAGATATTCATTCTTAGGTCTTTAGTGGATAAGTTTCTAGAGAAGGGAAAGAAGTTGTATGCATTATAAAATATATGGAGTAAATGGGAAGTTGCTGAATGCCGTGAATGGTTTGTATGATGGGGCTAAGGATGCAGTGTGTGTGGATAGTGCACTGAGTGAATTTTTCTATTTGAAAGTTGGACTGAAACAGGGATGTGTCATGTCTCCATGATTGTTCAACCTGTATATGGATGGGGTTATAAAATAGATACAAGGTAGGGCAGTGGATGTTGGAGCAGCCCTAATGAAAGAGGGCAGTGTTTGGAAACTCCCAGTACTGTTGTTTGCTGATGATACTGTGTTGTTAAGTGAAGACGAAGGGGAGCTGCAAGGTTTGGTGGATGAGTTTGGGATAGTGTGTAAGGAACAGAAACTAAATGTGAATGTAGGGAAGAGTAAAGTTAATGTCTTCGAAAGAAATGAAATCAGTGAATGTACAGTGAGGTTAGATGAGGAGGAAATGGAAAATGAGTGCATTTAAATAACTGGGTAGTGTGATGAGAAAGGATGAAAGTTTAGAAGGCGCAGTGCTTGAAAGGGTACAACAAGGAAGAAAGGAAGGAAGGACGGAGTGGAGATGTATAAGAGAGAGGGGGTATGAGCTGGGAGCAGGGTAGTGAAATGGCTGGGGACATGGAGGCGATTTGTTTGTGGCCACCCCTTGAAGGATAAAGGCGTCTGGCGATAGTTAAAAAGAAATAGACATTATTAGCTATGACGATAGCAGATTAAGTTACTCTGGGAGGAGGCAGTGTTATCTAAAAGTATAAGTATATTGCAAAATAAGTTTCAGGTATGTCAAAATATTTCGGGTATTTTCAGAGTACATGAGTGAATTTAGTGCAACAAGCTATCTCCATCTCCAGCTGGCTTGCTCTCCTACTCCTGTCTATCCTGTTCTCTCTGGAAGAATACACACTTAAATCACACCCAAAAGGAAAAATACTAAGGAAAATACAACCTGCAACCTGTCCTGTCTGGTGCTCCCATCCCTTCTCTGCTCTCTCTCAGTCGGAGCCAGCTCCGATTCTCTCTCTCTCTCTCTCTCTCTCTCTCTCTCTCTCTCTCTCTCTCTCCCTAGCGTCAGTCCCTTTATCGCCTGGGGAAACAGGCACATTAAAGGTGCCCAGGGAGTAGATTGCCTATCCCAGTAACAGTGTAAAAGTGCCTCCATAACTGCTTCTATCATCCCAACTACATCACCTACAAATACAGACAACATCCTGGAGAGTGGTTACCAAAAGCAGAATCACCCCAGCTGGCCACAGACACACACACACTAATTATAAGAGAGCCAACTGGGAGGCCTTCACAACTGAAACAGAACAACACTTTGAACCATTAAACAGTACATCCATCACTAACATCAACACCGCTGTGCACACTTTCAATACAATTATTCAATACGCAGACAAATGGCACATCCCTAGAGGCAACAGAAAGAGAGACAACCCCAACTTCACACCAGAAGTTCAAGGCCTCATCAGACAACGGGACACACTACGACACTCCCGAACACTCCATAAACATGACACCATACAACAAATACAAGAACTCAACACTCAAATAA
>JAGKTI010013261.1:0-23337 GCA_018397915.1 Birgus latro
CTTTCCTGTCACAACCTTCTTTCTGATCGTCAGTATGGGTTCCGTCAGGGACGCTCCACTGGCGATCTTCTCACCTACCTTTCTGACTCTTGGTCATCCTCCTTTCGGAACTATGGCGAAAGCTTTGCCATTGCACTTGACATCTCAAAGGCTTTCGATCGAGTCTGGCATAAATCTTTAATTTCCAAACTGCCCTCCTACGGTTTCTATCCTTCTATCTGTGCCTTCATCTCTAGCTTCCTTTCTGGTCGTTCTATAGCCGCTGTTGTAGACGGCCATCGTTCCTCTCCTAGACCTATCAACAGTGGTGTTCCTCAGGGCTCTGTCCTATCACCTACTCTCTTCCTTTTATTCATCAATGACCTTCTAAGCTGTACATCTAACCCTA
Source organism: Birgus latro (assembly GCA_018397915.1). Classification (NCBI taxonomy): domain Eukaryota; kingdom Metazoa; phylum Arthropoda; class Malacostraca; order Decapoda; family Coenobitidae; genus Birgus; species Birgus latro. The sequence continues at coordinate 389 of JAGKTI010013261.1, forward strand.
TCCACTCATATGCTGATGATTCCACCCTTCACCTTTCCATTCGGTTCCCGCAACGTCCATCTCAGCAGTTACTTCAACAAAAAAGGGATGAGGCTATGGCACACCTAATGTCTGATTTGGCTCGTATCTCTGACTGGGGTAAAAATAATCTTATTATTTTCAATGCATCAAAAACTCAGTTTTTACACTTATCAACCCGACAAAATCTTCCTCAGGATTACCCACTAATGTTTAATAATGAACAGTTATGTCCTGCATCATCCTTGAACATGCTTGGGGTTTCATTCTCTCAGGATTTGTCTTGGAAAGAACATATTACATCTCTTGTGAAATCTGCTTCCAAGAGATTAGGTGTGCTAAGCCGATTCCGTACTTTCTTTACCCCTGCACAGTTGTTGACCTTGTACACGGGTTTTATTCGCCCGTGTATGGAGTACAACTCTCATGTGTGGGGAGGCTCTCCACATGCAGCTCTTCTCAATAGGGTGGAGTCAAAGGCTTTTCGTCTCATTAACTCTCCTCCTCTTACTGATTCCCTTCAACCATTGTCTCTTCGCCGCACTGTTGCATCTTTATCTCTCTTCTATCGCTACTTCAATGGTCACTGTTCCTCTGAACTGTCTGCTTGCATCCCTCTACCTCTACGACGGGCACGTAGTACCCGTCTAGCAACAAACTCTCATCCCTTTTCTGTCCAAGTCTCTAATGCAAGAGTTAACCGTTACTCCCAGTCTTTTATTTATGCAACTGGTCAACTCTGGAACGTCTTCCTCTGTCTGTATTTCCTACTTCCTATGATCTCCAGTCTTTCAAACGCAGTGTGTCCAGGCATCTCGAATTGAACGGATCTTGAATTTGGCTCTTTTGTACTGTTTTTGTTTTTTCTTGGAAGGAACAGTATGCAGGCCTGTGGCCTTTGGTTCCTTCTTCCATGCATAAAAAATATATATATATATATAATGCATACATATAAGAATATATATATATACTGCATACATATAAGAATATATATATATACTGTATATAGATGTGGAATGTTAGGGGTATGAATGATGAGGTGAAAGAGAGAGAGATTGTACAGGTGCTTGAGAGTGCGAAAGTGGATATATGTGGAATAACCGAAACTAAATGGTGAGGTGAGAGAGTAAGATAATGGGAGTATGGATGGGGTATATGCGCGGGAGTGGGTGACAATGAGAGGGCGAAAGAGGGAGTGTGTATTGCTGTGAGCAACAGGTGGAAGGAGAATGTAAGAGAGTATGGATCAGTTGGGTCAAGGATTGTGTGGGTAACAGTGAAAGTTGGACTACAAATGTGGGCAATTGTGTGCGTGTATGCGCCAACGCAAGATCGTGTAAGTAGAGTGAGAGAAGAGTTCTGGACAAATGTGGAAGCCTGCTTGGAAAAATTTGAAAGGAATGAGAGAGTGTTTCTGATTGGAGATATGAATGGAAAAGTAGGGAATGAGAGGGTGGATGGAGTGGGTGGTGAATGGGGTGTGCCTGCAGAGATGGATGAGAATGGCAGTGGTTTAGTGGACATTCGTGCTGGGAGGGGGTTGGTGGTAGCTAATACCCTCTTCAGGCACAAAATGATCCATAGGTATACGTGGAGAGTGGTGAGAAGAGAGGACGGTGGAATGAATGAACGGAAGGCAATGATTGACTATGTGTGTGTGGATGAAAGGATGAGAAGATGTGTATTGGATGCAAGAGTATATAGAGGCTGGGGGAGTGGACTTTCTGACCACCACTTGGTGGTGGCCAGAATCAGAATCCTAAGAAGATGGAGGAAGAGAAGAAGGGAAGTACAGGAGGAAGTATTTGTTACAAGGAGGGTAGAAAAGTTACAAGAGGATGGAATAAAGGTTGAATATAAAAGGGAAGTGGAGGAGCGATTGGGTAAATATAGATTGGAGCAGATGGGGGATGTGGAAGGTGTGTGCAAGGTATTGACAGAAGAAATCTGTGCAGCATGTGAGGTGGTGTGTGGGGTGAAGAGAAGACGAAAGGGGGTTCAGGGAACAGCATGGTGGACTGAAGAGGTGAGACAGGCTGTTGTACAAAAGAAGAAAGTATATAATGAGTGGATGAGGAACAGGGGCGTCGAAGAAGCTGAGAGACGGACGAGAGAGTTATGTGTAGTGAGGAGGAGAGAGGTGAAAAGATTAGTAAGAGAGAGTAAGAAGAGAGTGGATGAGGAATTTAGAAGGAATTTGAGTGAAAATGGAGGGAATGTAAGAAAATGTTCTGGAAGGAGGTAAAGAGAGCTAGACAGGGTGCCAACGAAGTCAGTGGGGGTGTGAAAGATAAAAATGGTAGATTACTAGTGGAGAAGGGAGAAAAAGTAAACAGATGGAGAGAACACTTTAATGAACTGTTGAACATNGGAAGCAATGAAGAAAGTTAAAATGGGGAAAGCCCCAGGAATTGATGGAGTGTGTGGTGAAATGCTGAAGCATGGGGGAGAGATAGTAATAGAATGGATGTGGAAGGTGTGCAGATTGGCTTGGGAGGAGGGTAGAGTCCCGGAGGATTGGAAGTCAGGTATAATTATTCCTCTGTACAAAGGAAAAGGGGAAAAAGCAGTGTGTGGTAATCATAGGGGCATTTGCCTTCTCAGTGTAATAGGAAAAATATATGGTAGGATACTTATTGACAGAGTTAGGGAAATTACTGAGGAATTAGTTGGAGAAGAACAAGGAGGTTTTAGGAAGGGAAGAGGTTGTGTAGACCAGATATTCATTCTTAGATCCTTAGTGGAAAAGTTTCTAGAGAAGGGCAAGAAGTTGTATGCAGCCTTCATGGATCTGGAGAAAGCATATGACAGGGTGGATAGACAAGGTTTGTGGAAGGTATTAAGAATATATGGAGTGGATGGGAAGTTGTTGAAGGCAGTGAAGAGTATGTATGAGGGTGCTAAGGCTGCAGTGCGTGTGGATGGCAAACTGAGTGAACCTTTCCATTTGAAGGCTGGATTGAAACAAGGATGTGTCATGTCTCCATGGTTGTTCAATCTGTATATGGATGGGGTTATAAAAGAGATGCAAGGTCGGGCAGTGGATGTTGGAGCGGCCCTAGTGAGAGAGGGCAGTGTTTGGAAACTCCCTGTACTGTTGTTTGCAGATGATACTGTGTTGTTGAGCGAAGACAAAGGGGAGCTGCAAGGCATGGTAGATGAGTTTGGGAGAGTGTGTAAGAAACGGAATCTAAAGGTGAATGTGGGGAAGAGTAAAGTGATGGTCTTCGAGAGAAGTGAAGCCAGTGAATGTACAGTGAGATTGGATGGGAAGGATATGGAGAATGTGAGTGAATTTAAGTACTTGGGCAGTGTGATGAGTAAGGATGGAAGTCTGGAGGGTGAAGTGCTCGAAAGGGTGCAGCAGGGAAGGAAGGTTGCTGGTTCGTTGAAAGCAGTGATAAGAAACAGGGAGGTGAGCATGGAAGTGAAAAAGTTGTTACATGACAGTATTGTGATACCAACTCTGACATATGGAAGTGAAGCTTGGACCCTGTTGGAAGGACAGAAGTCAAGAGTGAGACCAGTGGAAATGAGTTATTTGAGAGGAGCATGCGGAGTCACATGGAGAGACAGACTAACAAATGAGGAAGTGAAGGAGCGTTGTGGTGTGGTTGAGGACGTGATGAGAAGCGTTAGGAGAAACACGTTAAGGTGGTTTGGGCATGTGGAGAGGATGGAGAGTGAAAGACTGATGAGGAGAGTGTATGTGAGTGAGGTGGAGGGGGCGAGAGGGAGGGGGAGGCCGAGGATGAGATGGAGGGATGGAGTGGAGAGGTATATGAGAGAGGGGAGTGTGAGTTGGAAGCGTGGTAGTGAAATGGCAGGGGACAGAGTGACATGGAGGCGATTTGTTTGTGGCCACTCCGTGTGGGATTGAGGCGTCTGGTGATATATAGATAGTGAACATACCTGTTTGTAATAATTATCGTAAAAATTAAGGTGTATAAAGTGTACAGTACAGTATTTGAAAAATGCTTAAAATTAAGTACACCACATGGCACGCAAGGTAGAAGCTACCCGTCCATGATTCAGCTCTTGCCAGTAAAGACAATCGGGACGATGATTCACTGTTCCTTGACAATGACCCTGAGGATGATGGGTAATGATTTTGAAGGAATTGCTCAGAAGGATCCTTCATCAGATGCTGAATGATGATGAACATCAGGCCAGGTGGTCGGGCAGAGAATGGTGAGCCAAGTGAGTCGGAATGGTTATGTAAGAATTTTTTTTTTTTAATTACTTATGAGTTTTATTGTGTCCAAGCCTTGCTTAAATTTTACTCTGTTAAGCAATTAATTATTTATAGTGATATCTGAGAAAAAATAAGAGGCAAATAAGATACTGCAACGAGTCAGAATGAACTAGTGGAGGTGAAGCAGGATGGTGGCCATGATGCTATTAATACAATGAAAATATCTTATTTTGTGTGTTACATATGGCCATTATCGAGTCTAAACCTTGCTAAAATTATGCTGTGTTATGCAACGAATTATTTTTAGTGGCATTTTCGAAAAGCTAAGGGGCAAAAGGGATATTGCCACTAGTTATAAAGAACTGGTGGGGTGAAGCAAGATGGTGGCTATGACACTTCATGTATGAAAATTACCTTCCCGTGAGTGTTACAATGGCCTTTATCAAGTCTTAAATCTAACTAAATTTGTACTCTGTTATGAAATAAATTATTTATAGTGGCATTTGAGAAGAGGTAAGAGGCAAATGGGTTAATGACCCAACTTAGTAGGAAATGGTGGAGTGAAGTAGGACTGTGGCCATAACCCTTTTCATATATGAAAATATCTTAGTAGGGGGAAGTCCATATGTCGCTTTTTTTGGAATTTCGCGCTTTTCGGAGTGACTTGGGCTGGAATTAGTCCGTTCTACTGAATATATATGACATCTAGATATGTCTTAACCCCTATTGAGTTCCACACCTCATATGAGGCAATATGAAGGTCTGCATGGGTCAAGTTGCTTGCCTCATGAAGTGCAATTTACAGTGACTAAGGAGGTATACTACATTACAAAGAATCAACACAACAGGAACTAAGGTAGATCTGCAAGGTCTGATTTAACGAAACTGAAATCCTTAAACTTTTTCCTGCCCCAGTCTGGATTGCACCTTAATGAAATTCAAATCCTTAAACTGTTCCCCATCCCAGCCTGGACTGGAATTTTGTGAAATTCAAATCCTTAAACTGTTCTCTGCCCCAGCCTGGATTGGACCCCATGTCCAGTGATAGCAGACCACCTCTGTACCTCTCTATTACAGTATATTTACATCAACAGTCGCTAGTGTGTACTCTGAATGAGAAAATGAGAGGAAAAATTGATACACGAGGGAGGGAGGTGCGACTTGGAGAAAGGGTAACCAGAGGGCAGGCGACATGATGACATAGGGACGAATTGCTTACAGCCATTCTTTACAAAATAAAGGAGTTTGGAGACAGACTGATGGTTAAACAGATAAATAGACAGACTGCCAGGAATGGACAGCACCTGAAATGACTTGGGTCTTGTTGAAGACAAATGATTGAGGTGGTATTGGAAGTGCCATAGCACCTTTTCTTAACAATTTATTATGTATAGTATGTGCTGATATCCTGTTTTATGATATTTATATATTTGAAGTAAGACTTACACAGGTGGGGGCACCCATCATCCACCCACTTAGTGTAGTGGAACTCTGTTTTTAGGGTAGCTCTACAATGAGTGGCAAGCCAAATGTTTTCTTGTAACCAGGAAAACATTTACAACGCTATGTGGTAACCTTATAACCAACCAACACGTGTTCCTATGTGACGACAAGTGGGATGGCGGAGGGTTAGTGCCCCTTCCCGGAAAACAACTAAAAATATGAATAAGAAGCCTCAGACCAGGACTGACCAAAAGGTGACGACTAAGGACTGAACAAAAAACATGGTATGGATAACTACATGGAATGTAAGGGGGGTAAATGATGAGGTGAAAGAAAGAGAGATTGTCCAGGTGCTTGAGGGTGTAAAAGTGGATGTATGTGGATTAACTGAAACTTAATGGACTGGTAAGACTGTGAGAGAATGGAAGTATGGATGGGTATATATGTGGGAGTAGGTGAGAATGAGAGGGCAAAAGAAGGTGTGTATTGTTGTGAGTAACAGGTGCAAGGAGAATATAAGAAAGTATGGATCGGTTGGCCCAAGGATTGTCTGGGTATGATTGAAAGTTGGACTACAAATGTGGGTGACTGTGTGTGCGTATGCGCCAATGCAAGATCGTGCAAGAAGAGTGAGAGAGTGAGAGAGAAATTCTGGACAAATGTTGAAGCGTGCATGGAAAAGTTTGGAAGGAATGAAAAAGTGTTTTTGATTGGAGATATAAATGGAAAAGTAGGGAACGTGCGGGTGGATGAAGTAGTTGGTGAGAAGGGTGTGCCTGCAGAGATGGATGAGAATGGCAGTGCTTTAGTGGACATTTGTGCCGGAAGGAGGTTGGTGATAGCTAATACCCTCTTCAGGTACAAAATGATCCATAGGTAAACGTGGCGAGTGATGAGAAGGGTGGGTGGTGAACTGTGAACTGAATGATTTTTTTTTTTATTTTTTTTTATGTGTCCGACTCTGGGCATAGGCTTCACAGCCTGCTATCAAGGCTCAGAAACCTCCTACATACCAACACCTCTACATGAATGGAAGGCAGTGACTGATTATATATGTGTGGATGAAAGGCTGAGGTATGTAATGGATGCAAGAGTATATGGAGGTTGGGGGCGTGGACTTTCTGTCAGAACACAAGTCCAAATGAAACAGAGAAATAGAAGAAGGGAAGGACAGGAGGAAGTAGTGCATACAAGGAGGGTGGAAAGGTTACAAGAGGTTGAGAAAAAGGCAGAATACAAGAGGGAAGTGGAGGAGCAATTGGGTAAATATGAATTGGAGCAGATGGGAAGGTACATGCAAGATATTCACAGAAGAAATCTGTGCAGCATGTAAGGTGGTGTGTGGGGTGAAGAGAAGACGAAAAGGGGTGCAGAGAACAGCTTGGTGGAATGAAGAGGGGAGAGAGGCCGTGGAACAAAAGAAGAAAGCATATAATGAGTAGATGAGAAACAGGGGCATGGAAGAAGTTGAGAAGCAGAAGAGAGAGGTACATGTAGAGAGGAGGAAAGAGGCAAAAAGATTAGTAAGAGAGAGTAAGAAGAGAGAGGTACATGTAGAGAGGAGGAAAGAGGCAAAAAGATTAGTAAGAGAGAGTAAGAAGAGAGTGCATGAGGAATTTGGAAGGAACTTGAGTGTAAAGTGGAGGGAATGTAAAAAAAACATTTTGGGAAGAGGTAAAGAGAGTTAGACAGGGTGTCAAAGAAGTTAGCTGGGGAGTGAAAGATAAAAATGGTAGATTACTAGTGGAGAAGGGAGAAAAAGTGAGCATGTGGAGAGAACACTTTAAGGAATTGTTGAACATAGACAATGAAAGTAATGCAAGTATAAGCGGATGGGGAATGGCTGGGAGAAGATGGGATGTGAGAAGAGAGGAAGAAATCAGTAGGATGGAAATTGTGGAAGCAATGAAGAAAGTTAAAATGGGGAAAGCCCCAGGAATTGATGGAGTGTGTAGTGAAATGCTGAAACATGGGGGAGAGATAGAAGTAGAATGGATGTGGAAGATGTGCAGATTGACCTGGGAGGAAGGTAGAGTCCCAGAGGACTAGAAGTCAGGTATAATTATTCCCCTGTACAAATGAATGAATGAACAAAGAAAAAGGGGAAAAATAAGTGTGTGGTAATCACAGGGGCATTTGTCTTCTTAGTGTAACAGGAAAAGTATATGGTAGGATACCTATTGACAGAGTTAGGGAAATAACTGAGTAATTAGCTGGAGAAGAACAGGGAGGTTTTAGGAAGGGAAGAGGTTGTGTAGATCAGATATTCATTCTTTGATACTTAGTGGAAAAATTTATAGAGAAAAAGTTGTATGCAGCCTTCATGGATTTGGGGAAAGCATATGACAGAGTGGATAGACAAGGATTGTGGAAAGTATTAAGAACATATGGAGCAGATGAGAAGTTGTTGAGGGCCGTGAAGAGTATGTATGAAGGTGCTAAGGCTGCAGTGCGTGTGGATAATGAACTGAGTGAATTTTTCTATCTGAAGGTTGGATTGAAACAAGGATGTGTCAGGTCTCCATGGTTGTTCAATCTGAATATGGATGGGGTAATAAAAGAGATGCAAGGTAGGGCAGTGGATGTTGGAGCAGCCCTAGTGAGAGAGGGCAGTGTTTGGAAACTCCCTGTACTATTGTTTGCAGATGATACTGTGTTGTTAACCCTATCACGCACGGTAAGTTTTATTAAGTTTCACGGCTCACGATTTTACTCCCCCGCGCGCTCCGCTGGCAGCCCGTGGTACGCAAATTACACGTATTCTCGCCTCATTTTCGCCACCCAAACCTCAAAATGTTGCCCTGAAACTCACATCATCTTATTCGCCGATGTTTGTTCTAGATGATAAGCCAAAAGAAAAACCAGAAAAATACGAATAAAAGTACACAAGGCCGCTGTGAATAAACATTTTGGAATGTTGATCTCACTTCCCAACATCGTTGTTTGAGTGTTTTCCATCATACAGAAAAATGTTATTATAAGTTTTGATAGAGAATTTCATTGGTTTTCTAATGAGATATATCAGGTTTTGATGCGATTTGTAGTTTTCGAGAAAATAGACAAAAACTAAAAGCCATTTTTGTAAAAAAAAATTGATTTTTGTTCAGGGAGGTATACTGCAGAAGTTTTCTCGCACACCTTATGTTTTTATTACATAATCTTATGTAGAATTTCATAAGCTTTCTCCTGATAACTTTTTGTTTTGATGTACCTCATGGTTTCCGAGTAAATCGCAAAAAACTACAGGGTACTCGCGGCCGCGGTGCACTTTCGTCATGCGCTCACAATAACTGCCTACGTACCCACAACTTTTCATAAGAGAAATTACATAGTTATGTCCTGTACATACGTAGAATTCACTAGTCTTTATCATGGTTCTTACAGGAAATTGATACGTTCAATAATTTTGGAGTAAATGGACGACAAAGATAGAACACTCTTCATCACCCGCAAGCGAGATAAAAACGGTCAATTTCCCTACCTCACGAATACTTGCATATTTTCGCTCATTACGTTTTATTATTACAGTAAGACTTCACTATAACGGACTAATTGGGGCTCAGGCTAGTCCGAAATATGCGATTTTCCGATAAAAGCGACATCCGGACTTACCCCTGCTAATCCAGACTTTTTCCGATATATCAGACATTAGTACAGATTGCATCGGTAGTTTTCACCACCACTGCAGTATTGTACTGTGTTATACCTTCACTATATTAATCAAATGGTATAATAATACTGTACTGTGTACTGAAAAACATGTCTTTTACTTGTCTTATTGTTGTGAACATAGCTGAAGTTGTCAGGCAGTCCGGACTGCTTTCTGGCTATATCGGACTTTTTCCGATATATAGGAGTTTAGTCCGGTAGCTCGAGTCCGATAAAAGCGAATTCCGGTCTACTGAAGTCTGTTATATCGAGGTTTTACTGTACAGTAAACCCTTGATAAGCCGAACTATATGGGGCTCTACCCTGGTTCGAATTACCGAATTTTCCGGCTTACCGAATTTTAACCCCCCAAAATTGCTAAATTACTGAATTATCACCCCCCAAAATTGCTAAGACAATACCTATAACTTGTACTTTCAACACTAAATTAAAGAAGCATATATAAATAAATTAGTTATGACAAAAAACAATATAGTGCATTTAATATACATTTAACACCTTCAGTGCTGGGTGTATTTTCATTTTCTTCTTGCTGCCACCAGACAATTTTAGTCAGTGTAGGTTGGATCTGTGGAAGTGCACGGGGTTGGTACAGCCTTCATTAGCCCCTTCAGTATGTGAGTCCAGTCCTGAGTGCCATAAAATCGGCTGGAGGAAGCGTAAATAAAGTAGAAATAGACGTCACAGTACTGAAGTGGTTAATTGGTAGGAAATCATTCACAGAGGCAGTACCGACTGTCGGTAACGTGTGTTGGAGATGGATTTTCACCCCCCCAAATTGCAATAACAATACTTATTACCTGTCTTCTTAACACTAAAGTAAAGGAGCATATACAGTGTATAAATTAATAAAGAAAGACAAAAAAGAAAGAATTCAGTGCACATAGTTTGCCTTTCGTCAGAGGCAGAAGATCGTCGGCAGTTTGTTTTGTTTTGGAGACGGAGGTGGTGGAGTTCACACTTGAACGTAAATTCTAAAAAGTACCCAGTATTTATTTCACTCTATATTAAGAACTAAACTTAAATGTAATCACTATAATAGACTGCAGTGTAACACCTTTCGTTAGAAGCAGTAGATTCTTTGGCAGTTTGTTTTGTTTTGGAGACAGAGGTGGTGGAGGTGGCTGAGTTCATACTGTAACGTAAATTCTAAACAGTACCCAGTATTTATTTCACTCTATATTAAGAACTAAACTTAAAGGTTATCACTGTAATAGACTGCAGTGTAACACCTTTCTTTAGAGGCAGTAGATTCTTCGAAGTTCGGCAGTTTGTTTTGTTTTGGAGACAGGTGGTGGAGGTGGGTTAGTTCATACTTTAACGTAAATTCTAAACAGTACCCAGTATTTATTTCACTCTATATTAAGAACTAAAGTTAAATGTAATCACTGTAACAGACTGCAATGTAACACTTTCAGTAATAATAGTACTGAACTTTAATTATGATCACTACACTATCACACGTGCACATTTTATTTTTTTTTAGCTTCATTCCTTTATGACTAGAGGTGCCAGTATCCCTTCTTTTAAGCTATGAACCTTTCATGGCAAGGCAGAAGGCAAAAGGAGAGCACTGCTCAGCACTAAATGACAGTAAGAATGGCGCAACTACCGTCTCCAAAAGCAAGCAGCAGACTGGCGCCATGAGTCTGCTTGGCGCCATTTCTCCCCCTACTTTTGCATTTCGGCCTACTTCATACGTGGTCTCAGCCTGAGTTCGGCTAACTGAAGATTCCAGCTTCTAAAAGTTCGGCTTATCAAGGGTTTACGGTATTATTTTTTTTTACTCAAATTATACACGTGACATATCATAAGCTCTTTGATAGTGCTCTCAGTAACTCGACATTTCCACTAGCCTTTTTGCTAGGTACTGATATTAAAGCTGAACTTTCTTCCATCTCATATGTGTATATGTAAAAAACAATACTTATTTGTGAAAAAAATATAGAAATGTAGAAACAGGTCAATGTACAAATCAACAAAATATGGATAACTCACTTGCTCCAGAGGTGTTGGGCTGCTGGCAGGAACTTGAAGGAATAGAAAATGAGTTAGGTAGTGTGTGTGTGTGTGTGTGTGTGTGTGTGTGTGTGTGTGTGTGTGGCGTATTCTCTGTTCCTTGCACCACGTTTGCCTAAAGCTGCCGTCACACTAGGACAAAACTGGCTAACATGCGAGCCAGTTTTAAGAGCCGCTAGCCAAACTGACTCACGGTGAGCGAGATTTCGCTTGCGAGGCGAAATGGATAACAATTTTCGCTCACAGCTTGTTGGTGGGATTGGAACTCAAATGAGCCTATGTTTATTTTGTAATAAGTGAAAAAATATTCTGGTATTCATAGAAGGAAATTTAAACTAAATTTGTTAAGTAAATACAATTTAATTCTTGTGGTTTTTATTCATTTTTATTTTTTTTCTTGTAACCTGAAATAAATATTCGGACACTTGGGTGATCAGCCGCAGACGCCGTCTGCTTTGTCTCCAAACAACAAGTAGAAATCAGATTTCGATATGGATCCTGCAGCAAGGAAAACTCTAGTAGACTGCTCTGTGGCTCTGGAGTTGCTAAAGTACGTGAAGCGGTTACAGAAACTGAGGAAAAGAGAGTGGGTACTCCGTGGTGGTTTGTTTACAGATGTCCACGGGGCGCCAAGGCAGACGACACTGTTTGCCATTTCGGTTCGCAAGAACATACGAGTGTGACGGACACTTGACTCTGCTAGCCGTTTTGCCTCGCAAAAGCTGCTCGCATGTTAGCCACTTCTGGTCCTGTGTGACGGCAGCTTAACACATGCGATGCACACAATAGATTTCTCCACGAACATTCACTGCACGACATACGTATATAATGTCATATATGTGTCACTGTGTGGCGTATTTTCTTGTCTCTGATCATTACGTAACTTTCCGCTGTCAGTCAATGCACGTAATATTTCTCGGTGAACACTCGCTGCACTATTTTATACATATATTTCGCACTGAACCATATACAATATAAAACACTATCACATGATTCCATCCCAGCCTCTTCTGTTATTCCCTTCCCTACTGTATGGTGTAAGAGACCGCCTGTTCCCTTACCAACTAATGCATATGTCTATGTATCTCTATGGCATAACATAATGCCTGCTATGGTAGATCAGTTATTTCACTAATCCATGCACTATATGTTTCACAGATATAAGTAATGGCTTCACTATAAGGATAAAATACATCATTTTACGGGCAGGGTGAGTGGAAACCCCGCTATAACAAACCAGACTCTGCTTCTAGGCCTAACAGCTGATAACGGGCCACAGTGCTTTACAAACAATATATCTATGTTCAATAGACACAATCACTTCACAGTATAGTCAAAAACACTGTACAATCACAATACAGTAATCCCTCCAATATCCGTTGTAATAGAGCCAAAGGCATGTCCGAATATGGTTTTGTCCGGATATTGGTCATGAAGCTCCAGCACTGGTTTTTCATGACCCTAACCTAACCTAACCTAAATCAGAAAACTACCTTCCTACCTTCCTACTGGACATATATAGGACTTATTTAGGTCCCTTTTCACATAAATAAGGCACATATAGCATGAATTTATTGAATTTTAACCAAAAAATGATGATTTAGATATGAGTGAGTCATAGGAGCTCAGAACTTGCCAGTATAGTATAAGTAAGTATCGGACATGGAAATCATCTTTTCTCATTTTATGCACTAAATTATTGGATACAAAGCATCAAATAGAGTAAATGATGTAAATTGCTACCAGAAAAATGGTTAGGATAGGTTAGGTTAGGTTAGGTTAGGTTAGGTTAGGTTAGGTTAGGTTAGGTTGGGTTAGGTTAGGTTAGGTTATGACCGGACATGAAATTCACTGCTTCCACCTTTTTCATAGATGGTGCACTTAATAACCATGCATGAAAGAATTAAATTAAATGCAGGAAATTATGATTAACACAATGTTAGGTTAGGTTAGGTTAGGACTGGACATCAAAGTCACTGCTTCAACCTTTTTTCTAGCTGTTTTACTTAAGAACCATGCATGGAAAAATTAAATAGCAAGAAGGAAATTATGATTAACATTTAGGGTAATTTTTTAACACATATACAGCATGATGAAAACAGGTTAGGCATGAAAATCTTTATGGTAACCATAGGTTAGGTTAGGTTAGGACCGGACATGAAATTAACTGCTTCAACCTTTTTTCTAGCTGTTACTTAAGAACCATGCATGGAAAAATTAAATTGCAAGCAGGAAATTATGATTAACATTTTTGGCAATTTTTTAACACATGACATGTACAGCATGATGAAAACAGGTTAGGCATGAAAATCTTTATGGTAACCATAGGTTTGGTTAGGTTAGGACTGGACATGAAATTAACTGCTTCAACCTTTTTTCTGGCTGTTTTACTTAAGAACCATGCATGGAAAAATTAAATAGCAAGCAGGAAATTATGATTAACATTTTTGGTAATTTTTTAACACATGTACAGCATGACGAAAACAGGTTAGGCATGAAGTTAGGGTACTTACGAACAAAAAGCGGCCATCCTGATGTAATGACCCACTCTATCATCTCAGACTCTGACAGGAAGACCTTGCACCTGACACACCTTTCCACTTGAGAATCACCAGCACTTCTCATCAACACTTTCCACAAGGTTTTTTTTTTATAACTGGAATAACATCACTTCATTGCACTGTACATGACAGTAAATTCCCGTGTGGTCTAGTGACGATCCCTGGAGAATTTAGTTGCTGTCAGAGTCCGAGATGAGCAGACGGAGGCGGCGTAGGGGCATCTTGGTGCGATGTGGTGATACACTATCCACTACAGAGGACTCCGAAGACAGACGCAAACTAACATCCAGTGGTGATTCAGCCGTGCCTGATGTGCTGGGCTGTGGCTCGGAGCTAGAAGGCCTGTCTTCGTGAGATGATGGTGTGGAGCGAGAGTGGACGACGGCAAGGTTGACTGGCCTGAAAAAATTATCAATGGTTGATTGATGCAGAGGACGACGATATTGACGATTAATGATGCGTTGCCTGAAACCTCGCACTTCACTCGCCAATTCCAATGACCCCATCTCTGTCGCAGATCGGGTTTTCTAGGTAGTAAAGGACGAACTCCACATAGTGCCGGATTGTGCTCAGCCTGGGGATCGTTGGGGTAGTTGCAACCTGTGAGGAGTCCGCATCATCGTCGCTGTCCTCGTCAGAATCTTCCTGCTGGGTACTGGGACCAGCAACAGTAGATGCGATCTCGGTATCAGACATGATCAGATACCCAGGATCGCCCTCGTCGTCATCCAACAACTCGCGCACTTCGTCGACATCCACATCGTCTCAACCCGTACGAAGCCTTGCATGAAAGTCATCCACGTCAAAACCCACAAAATCGTGCACCACGTCACTTCCATGAAGCAGGCGAGACCAACCATTTTCTAAAGTCTTGACAAAGACTTCCTTCCATGCATTTGCCCAGTTGAAGATGGCAGACTTGAGGGTGTATCGGCGAATGTTTTTGAGTGTTTTTTGTCCTCGCATGTCACGTCCTTCCCTGTGATCGTCCTCGTACACAACCATCACCTCGTCCAAAAACTTCCGTCGGTATAGCCTCTTCGTTGCCACAATCACTCCCTGGTCCATTGGCTAGATGAGAGGAGTTGTATTAGGTGGCAAAAACAGACACCTGATGCGACCATTCTCTGCCACCAACTCCTTGTCTGACGGGTGCACAGGTGCATTGTCAAGAATCAGGAGGGCCTTTACCTGGTCTCGTCGGAATTTCAGTGTCTCCGTCTGATAACGAATGACCTCCTTTACAAAGTGTTGGTGGAACCAATTTTTGAAGATCTTGGCTGTGAACCAAGCCTTCAAAGAATGATACCACACGACAGGAAGGGCATTCATTAACCCACGAAGGTACCTAGGCTGCTTTGCACGGCCTACAATAACGGGCTTGAGCTGGTGCATGCCGTTAGCATTGGCACAGCACAAAGAAGACACATGTTGCTTCGATTGCTTCGAGAGCTTGGGACCAGGTAAACGCTTCTCTGTCTCCTCAGCGAGAGTGTTTGTGGGTATTGAACGGTAAAATAGGCCAGTTTCATCAGCGTTGTAAACTTGACCGAGAGTGAGGCCCTCCCTATCAATCAAGCCCTTCACCTTCTGCCGAAACTGTTCTACTCCTTTGTTGGTAGCGTCCAGAGCTTCGCCATGGGTCTTATGGTTGGCAAGTCCGTGTCGTAACTTGAACGCAAAGAGCCAACCTTCAGATGCCTTGAAGTCTGGGGCGTCGTGTAGCCTTGCGAACTTTTCAGCAGCAGCTTTCAGGTCCGTTCGACGTACCAACACACCTGTGGCACGTTGTTGTCGATACCAAATCAACGTGGAGCGGTCGATGTCTGCATACTTAGGAGTAAACATCACCTTCCTCTGCACGTTTCGTCTGGTCTTTGATGCGAAATCAACCGTGTACTGCTGTAGTTTGTCTCGGGACTTCTTGATATCAAACAAGGTGGAGTGAGGGAGGTTAACTCACGTAAGATGCGCCCTGTTGACCAGCCGGCGTCCACCTTGTCCAATATCTGCCTCTTCTTCTCCAGAGTCAGAACCACTTTCTTCCTCTTCTCAGGAGGCGGGGCCATCATCACACACATGATGAAGAAGGTGAAGAGCAGTATCATGCACTGTAGGAGGTAGGGTATCACCACAAAAGCAATCCTTCGGCCGCCATTTTCGGAGTTGTTCACGAGGCAGGAGGGGAGTGGGTAATGGTGACCAATAGTGGCGCCACGAGTGTAAACATAGCCGATCAGCGTGCGCGGGAAATTCAAACTGACGCGGTCCCAAAAAATCGAAAATTTTTCTATTTTTTCGGATTTTTTTTGCATTTTGGGGGTTGGGCAGCCCACAACATCCGAATAGTGAGTATGTCCGAGTATTGGACGTCCGAATAATAGAGGGATTCAATAATGGCTTTAGCCTCGGGTGGGAGGGGGAAAATGGCGGATTTAAAGGGACAACACAACACAGCACGACCCTGCTGTCTGGCTGCTAGTGGAGCACTGAGATTCTATCACTACGTACAGGCACATAGGAGTCATTGCAGTGTTGCCAAAGTCTTAACTCGGGAGAGACACGTGGCTGCTAGAACACTACAAAATCTGACGCAAATCGACTGAAAACTTATTTTTTTGTTATTTTTTTTTGCGTTTTCACGCGATTTGAGGTCCTGTGCTTTGGCACACCACACCACATGTAACACAAATTGCGGTCCCGTGCACGAAAGGGTTAAGTGAAGATGAATGGGAGCTGCAAGGCTTGGTGGATAAGTCTGGGAGAGTGTGTAAGAAATGGAATCTAAAGGTGAATGTAGGGAAGAGTAAAGTTATGGCCTTTCAGAGAAGTGAAGCTAGTGAATGTACAGTGAGGCTGGATGAGGAGGAAACGGAAAATGTGAGTGCATTTAAGTACCTGGGTAGTGTGACGAGTAAGGATGGAAATTTAGAGGGTGAAGTGCTTGAAAGGGTACAACAAGGAAGAAAGGTTGCTGGTTTGTTGAAAGCAGTGATAAGTAACAGATAAGTGAGCATGGAAGTGAAAAAGCTGCTACATGACAGTATTATGATACCAACTCTAACGTATGGAAGTGAAGCTCCGACCTTGTTGGAGGGACTGAAATCAAGAGTAAGAGCAGTGGAAATGAGTTATTTGAGAGGAGCATGTGGAGTTGGACGTGGATGTGATAGGAAGCATTAAGAGAAAGCCATTCAGGTGGTCTGGCCATGTGGAGAGGATGGAGAGTGAAAGACTGACGAAGAAAGTGTATATAAGTGAGGTGGATGGGGGGAGAGGGATGGGGGAGGCCAAGGATGAGATGGAGGGATGGAGTGGAGAGGTATATGAGCGAGGGTGGTGTGAGCTGGGAGCAAAGCAATCAAATGGCGGGGGACAGGGTGACATGGAGGCGATTTGTTTGTGGCCACCCCTTACAGGATTGAGGTTTCTGGCAATAGACAGACAGATAGATAGACAGACTTACACAGTTAGTCCCTGTAACGTACAAGGTAATAAAATGGTGTAATATGCAAACTACTGTACTGTTTATCACATTCTACTTCTAGAATACTGCCCAGAGATAAGAGTACAAATTTATTAAAAGAAGACAGCAAAAGCAATCATATGGGAAAAGGAGAAGAAAAGACAAACTAAAACTGTTGGGAAGGCTTGTGCACTGGACCAAGCTTTGTAACACATCTTTCTCATTATATATTGCGCAGGTTACACTTTTTAATTTACCTGTACATTACTGTACTGCAAAAGTCTATGCCAATACTGATGATATAAAAACAATATACATGAAAAATCAATGGTGGAATAAGCCTTACAAATCCCTATGAAATGAGCAGAGTAAAGCCTCAAATGCCAACAACAACGTGAATCCATTTTCGGCCCTCCAGTTACTGAATTTACTACACAATTAAAAGTTTATGTTTTCTCTTTACAAAGCTAAGATGTGGATGAACTGCTCCCATATACCTGGCGTCTTATGACACACAAAAGTATCTCTCACTATGACCACTAAAAAGTTCCATGATCTTAAGCTGTGTCTGAATCTCACTTTTAAAATATCTGTCACAGACCACCAACCACTTTCATTAATATAACTATCGTACTGATTTAACATCGATATTTCACTGATATACCTGAAGCTGTTCCATAAAATATTTGAAAATTTTTCATAAAATATTTAAAAAATTTTCATTCATATCTAGTTACGTGAAAAAAAATGTTCAAAATACTTGCCCAAAATAAAGCGCAATCCTGGTGGCTGTGGAAAGCTGATAAAGACTGGGTCATGGAGGTCAGGTGACGTAAAAGAAGTGCTTGTGCGACCCACGTATGGGAATGTAATAATGTTACTGCTATGGACATCAGATGGTATAATAGGGATTCTGGTGTGATCCACCTGACACCAAGGAGGGACTGGTCGTCCTTTCTCATTGGGCAGGCAGAGGCGGCGGGAAAACAGCCTGAAGATACGTCCGTTTTGGCGCCCTTTTGAGGAAGAATGTAATTACTGTATAATGCACACTTATAATCAGTATAAACACAGTATACATGACCATCATATTATTCTTATAAACAATACAAACTGACAGCCTAGGGATATTTTTGTTTGGGAATACTGACCACTGAGTATGAACTTTGTAATAACAGAGTAAGGAAAAGAATGACAGGCTTGGGAAACACTCAGAGTGACTGGACAATTGCCCAGGACCTTTAGTGTGTTTGCAATGAGTGAATCAGGGAATTGATAATGGCCCTATAAATGATGTAATGGATTTTATGGAGTTCCAGTGAAAAATGACAATGGAAAGCAAATGAACGATATGTGTCAAGAAAGCAGACTATGAATGAGCCATTAATATTTCAAGCACAGTGCTGGAAAACTGCACCTTTGAGCTGTGGCACTGGTATAACTATGTGGTTCCGTTGCCCATTATACAAATGTCTCTACTCCCTATCCATGCTGGACTGCATGAGAAGGGGCAACTTCTGCCTGCAGTCTGCTTGGTTCATGTTCAGATGAATCTGGGGCTACTGCTACTACTATTATACCTATTTCAAGCACACACACACAAAAAGGGATTCAGGCAATTTTTAAAATAAACTTCGGGAGGTTTGTACAGGGTGGGGGAGGGAGGCCGGAAAACAAGCAAGGAGCTTAATATTATGTGGTAGTCTTCATTATCAAATCATCAACATATAATAAGCCTGATAATCTTTTCAATTACAAGGAATGGAAACATATTATCAGAATAATTTTTCTTTTATACTGCAGAGGGGGACAGGATACTGTCTGCATGGCTGAAAATTAGCAGCCCACAATATTTCTTGGCACTGCTTCCTCCTGTCTTTCCATACCTTTGTTGAATTACCAATTTTGTAATTTATCCATGACATTATTACATAATCATAATATAAGCCACTGCTGAAACACCTACATACTCCACTATGAAGCACAGATCTTATTTAGTCATCCACGTCAACATATAATGAGGCACTGCTTCATGTTTAACCCAAACTGCCTGTCTTCACTCCATTTTATCACTTATCATGTATGCCTGCAGGTTTTTTATGGATCTGTAACTTCAGACAAAACAGAAAAAATTAAACTATGCTCATGGAACAAAGGAAGATTGAGAGAAAAGCTACAAGATCATAACATTTTAAGGTTTCTGTTAACCTTCCACATAATATGGTTGCTTGAAGCTAAGACAAGTCAAAATATTAGTGTATCAAGATTCACCGTCTATTCTAATCCTTCAAGGCATGGAGAGCACTGCGAAGATATAATGCTTCTGATTAAGAATTCTCTTTCAGCATTAATTAACACTACAGACAAGAGTTATGAGGGACAGATCTGGGTAGTACTGTCTTGTTTTCCTGGTGTTAAGTTTGGTTGCATGTACAGTAATCTCTCATTTATCTGGATGTGCAGTACCCAGATGTGTTCATTATCCAGATACTGGACCTTAACTCTATTAAACCATTATCTGAATTTCCTTGCTTGTATCCGGACGCAGAAGTCTCTGAGAACTTTGGCCAGCCAGCCGACAGGTTCAAACATTCAGTATCGTGGCTGCTGGGCTCAAGCTGTGAACGGGAAATAAGCCGTAACTCACAACCACAGCTAAAATGTCCGTCCGCCCCTGTACTGAATGATCAAAATCGCATGCTAGTCCAATCACTCCCAACAAACCTCCAGCACAAGTGTAATACATATACTGACCGTAACCCACAAGTGGCATCATAACGTCCATATGCATCCTCACCAGATGTCCAAAGTCACACTGGGATAAGTCTTTCCCAACTGCCAACATGCATCGAATACAGACCACAAACCATGAGTACATGTTTGGCGACAGTGGATGTCCACCTCTCTACCGAATGTCTAGTCACCCAGCCACTGGGAGCTGTAATTCCGAATGGCCACCACAAGTCTAATACAGACCACAAGCCATGAGTTAATGTACGGTAATAGTGCCCGTCTGCCTCTACGCTGAATAGCGGGAGTCCCCCAGCCACCAGGATTAGTGCGAAACCCCCCACCACGAGTGCCTATCTGCTTCCCTACTGAATGGTCAGAGTTGCCTGGCAGGCTGCATTAGTCATACACTGCCTGAGGTAGTGAAGTTCTGGTCATCCACTGTTGTCGTTATGTGATAACCCTTGCCTAGGCAAATGGAGGTGAACCTTGTATGCAGATGTCAGTTTGCCGCACTTTGCTTCCTCTGTGCTTGATGGCAACAGGCATGGGGTGCGATATGGCAGTGCTGTACTACTTGCCGGCCTACAAGCCTGCAGCTCAGTTAATGCCTTTGTCTCCCTCGTGAGTGGTCACACTAGCATATAAGGCTGTAAATGCGGTTGCGTTTGTGGTGGTCCCCTACCTTCCTCAGGTCGTGACCCTCCTCTGCTGCATTCTCGTGTGTGTGATGATGGCCCCACCACCACCTGAGAAGTGGAAGAGGAAGGTTTTGATTCTGGAGAAGATGCGTGAGATACTGAGCAAGGTTGACATGGGCTGGACCACAGGACGCATACTGCGGGAATTTGATCTAGCCCATTCAACTTTGTTTGATATCAAGAAGTCACACGACAAGCCTACACAGTATGGACTGGACTTCAGCAAAAGCGCATGTAGGGGCGACAGGAAAGTCATGGTCCAGGCCCGGCACGCCGTTATCGACTGGTCGAGTTTGTTGTGGTTTTTACCAACAACATGGTGCTGGTGTAACTGTGCGTGAGACCAAGGTGAAGGCTGCAGCCAAGAAGTTTGCATGCCTCCACAACACACA
The DNA here is from genome assembly GCA_018397915.1 of Birgus latro. NCBI lineage: Eukaryota > Metazoa > Arthropoda > Malacostraca > Decapoda > Coenobitidae > Birgus > Birgus latro. Next base: position 21,583 of record JAGKTI010013261.1, read on the forward strand.
TGACCTCAAGGCTTCTGAAGAACAGCTCTTCTGCTTCAAGCTTCGCCATGGGCTTTCGGGCTGTGAGGTACATGGTGAGGACAGTGAGGGGATGGGGGTGTTGAGGGAGAGAAACAAGGGGTACTGGTAGAAGGAGGGGAGGGGAGGGGGGAAGAGTGATGGAGACAGTGGAAGAGGGGAGGGAGGAGATGGCGAGGGGGAGGAGAGGGAGTGTATTTGGAACACTGTAAGAACGATGGTTATATAAGTGATATATAAATGTTGACGAGTGATATCTCCCAACCACTACGGAGGCGATTTATTCATGTTACTAACATTTATATTCAGGTCATGGAAAACACTTCATAGCAATGGAGGAGAAAAAGCTCATTTAACACTTTTATATTGATTGCTTTCCACATTCTACCTACAGACATACGATTTTCAGCATTTGCGACAAAACGTAGATGATGGCAAAGCGTGACCGGGAAGTGGAGAGACGGGTGGGGAAAGAGGCCAAGAAAGGAAGTGATTTAACTTGTAAAACAAAACCGTACACTCCCGAAACACGCACTGTCAGTTTCTATGTTACTTTAGTGTGTAACTAGTAATTAATGTTTTCTTGCAACCTCACCTTTAGGACTGCAAATATTCAATAATATTTCATACAATACTTGCTGGCAACATCAGAACAGTCCAGATAATCCTGTGCGTCTGTGTTTGTAATGATGATTCGTCATACACCAGTGTCATACATTTCACAATAAAGTTATTATCCTACCTTCTGCAAATGAATTAAGGAATGTGTTCTTATCTCCAAACACATTTCTATCATATTAGCCATTTAAACCATACCTGTCAACTCTTTCATACAGTGTTCCCAGATAAACAGGCTCATATCACGCATGCTGAGAGGGACGAACTTCTGCTGTCGACTGTACATTATATATATATATATATATATATATATAAATATATATATATATATATATATATATATATATATACAGTAGGCGCGGAAAGTATTGACGTTTTTTTGCCGACGTCATTCTTCTTCGCGTTTTAAGTGAAGTAGGGTCAATACTACCCTCCCCTGTGATGTGAAATGAGCTGACGCTTTTTCAACGGGAGCTGGCAACCCTGCTTGATATTTTTGGCACCACAGGAGCAGACTCAGTAATGTTTGGGCAGCCACAGGAGGAGGATTGTCTCTGTGTGTGATGCACCACAAGGGCATGTTTTGACTCAAATAACACAGTTATTTGGTTACCTACCACATTCTCATCATGCCTAAAGTAACCACAAGCAAGGACAAACGTGTGGAAGTGATTATTTTATACAAAGCTGGCCAGAAACTCCCATTTATTGCAAATCAGATGGTGTTAGACTGAAGACAGTGCAGAGACTGGTGAAGCGGTTCAAGGACAGTGGGGAGGCCACTCCTCCCACTCCACTTCCCAAGCCTGGGAGACCTCGTAAGACAACCTTCAGGACCTGTCAGCTGATCTCAAGGCAAGTTAGCAAGGATCCAAGGCTAACAGCACGGGATTTAAAAGAAAAGAACCCACAGCTGCTGGCAGATGTGTCTGTCAGAAGTGTGCAGCAGCTGTTGCATGACAATCTGGGCTACAGGAGTTTTTGTGCTCATAACAAACCACTGCTAACTGCACTTCAGAAGAAAAAGAGAGTAAATTTTTGTAAGAAATATCTTGCCTGGAGTGAGGAGCAATGGAAAACTGTGCTTTGGAGTGATGAGTCAACATTTACTGTCACTGG
>JAGKTI010013262.1:0-23333 GCA_018397915.1 Birgus latro
ATAAAAACACAAAAACTTCCCTCCCATTTGTTTGTGCATTTTCAACACGCATATAGGTGTATAATAACCTAATCAAAAGAACAGTTACATAGAAATAAGTAAGCTGTTAGAGTTTAATGATGACTACGGCAATCTGTTGAATTCTAATTGTAAATAATAATTATTGTAAATAATGTAAATATTAATAGTATCACTACCTTATGTTTCTTTCCTGGAATATGAGATACTGTGATTATTTTTATAATACTCATCATTGTACTCAATAGTCCAAGGATAAAAGATGTGCTTGGAGGGGGGGGGAAGGAATTAATAGTCGAGGACGTCGTCGTCTGTGTCAGTGTCCCAATGTCTCTTTTTATCTTTTTAATGTTCTGTGCCCATGTCTCAGGCTTTCTTTGTCGTTTCAATGGCTGGTCGGGTGTATCCACTTCAATTTCAGAACTAGTGGTATCCATTTTAATGAGTATTATCCACCAAAAACACTAAAAAAAGCGAATAGTCCTGGGAAAGTGTTGTATGTGTGGAGGGAAAGTGCGACTGCCGTGGCGAGGACAGTAGAACGCACAGGATTGGTTGAGCAGCGGGATCAAAATAATGGCGGCTGCAAGACGGCCTCACATTGGCCGGTAGGCTCGTGTGCTTAGGCCCATGTGTGGACTGAGATCTGGAGTTGATGTACATGATACAGCACGCTCAACCCTCTGTAGCCCTGCTGGATAGTCGAGTTTCCTTTCACACATTGTACCACATGATAGGGGAAGACTTGCTCAATGTGATGCCATACTTACCTCATAAACAGCCATTTTGGGGTGTAAGCCCCTGTGCCACTACACGCCTCATATAATCCTAAACACTAAGAAAACAATGCATAAACAACAACAAAAACACAAAAACTCGATGAACAGTACCCCTCCTAATTTTGGCAGTGTTCTCTGGTCTTTTTGCCATATTTAGACATCAAAACACACAGGAATATCCAAAACAATGCTAAACACTAGGAAAACAATGTATAAATACAATAATAAAACAATAAAACCTGCCTATATCTACAGTACCCCTCCTAATTTTGGTTGTGTTCTCTGGTCTTTCAGCTATATTTAGACATCAAAGCACACATGGGAATATCCAATGAAATGCATAAACAACAAAAATCCACAAATACCCTACCTATAATGTACAGTATCCCTCATAAATGTGGCAGTCTTCTCTGGTCTTTCAGCTATGTAGAAATCAAAACACATATGTGAATATCCAATGTAATGCCAGACACTAGGAAAGCAATGCATAAATGGCAAAAATCCACAAAAAAAATCAATGAAGATGGTTGCAAAAACAGCTAAGTTTCTGGGACACCGAGTGATGGCTGCTTCCAGAACACACACATAAAAAATTTCAACAGCCAAACATGCCCTCAGAAATTGGTTATATTTGTATAAATTGAACAGCATCATCTTTGCAGGTGTTTATAAGCTAATAAAACCATACAAAACTGATGAGTTACAGTACAGACATGCAGTGAGAATAAAGTTGTTCGAGTAAAAATACCTTCAAATAACTTCCCAACATCCTAGTGCAAAATTCTGCCCACACTGTGCAAGAGCTAAGCGTATGTCTACATGAAGAATTTCATGAGCTTTCTCACAGTGTTTTTGGAATTTTGATATGACCAATAGTATTCAAATTAGTCACCAAAAACTTTAAAAACTCACTGGTGGATGACAGTCGGAACGATGGTGGGGAAGGACTGAGGGACAGGGGTGATAGGGGTGGGGGTGGGGGGTTGGAGGGGGAAGCAAGGCTGGCCGGAGGACTTTGGCCACTCAGTGAGGAGGCGCACGGGCATTTTCAGTCAGCTTGTGGGCTGCGATTGTTATTACTCGCATGCTGGCGGTACATTACCAATGATCCTGGTTGCCACACGACTTTGGCCATTCCGTGGGGAGACGGATGGGCAATCACAGTCAGCTTGTGGGTTGCGGTCGGTATTACTCGTGTGCTGGCGGTATGTTATGAGTGATCCTGGCAGCCAGATGACTTTCACCATTCAGTAGGGACTCAGACAGCCATTTTAGCTCAGCTTGTGAGTTATGGTCTATTACCCACAGGTGAACAGAGAGGCCAGCAAGCCACCCAACGGACTTTTTTTTACTTTATAGGCCAGCCAACTGCCAATGCCGGAACTTTTATGTCCAGTTACGGACAAATACATGTATAACTCGACATATGATACTCCGGTTTAACGGTGGGAGTAGAAATACCACCAAACCCTGCCTAACGATGGCCAAACCCCAGTTTAATGATGGGTTTTGATTTTTCTTTACCAATTTTGATGATAGTTTAGACTAAAATTGTGTGTTTAAGTTGATTTATAAACTGTTTTTAGACTTAGATTAATGCGTTTTAGCCACTGGTGGGGTGAACACTGTCATTTTGGGGTACAGTTTACTAGGCTTGATTTTTTCCAGACTTATATTTGATGATTTTCAGATTTTATTTCTTGGTTTTAGTGAGTTTTTTACAGGTGTTAGGCTTAGATTAGTTTCTTTTACAGCTGTTAGGCCATTTAGATTGGCTTTAAACTTGTTTTTGGACTCATTTGGGTGGGTTTTGGACTTGGCTGGGGGAGTAACCCAAGGCTGAAAAACGTATCCCATTACTTTACATGTTAAATCTACCAAGATATACGACACCCCGCCTAACGATGGGATTTTACCTAACTAACTGCATCATCAAACCAGGGTACACCTGCAAATCTGGATACGGAACTAAAAGACAAGGCCTATCGTCTGTATACGGAGCATGACCAGATATGGAGTGTCCAGATACTTGATGAATTACTGTATTAAATCACTGTCTTGTACTTCTGATGATAACAGTTTAACTGCAAGTACTGATACTGACAGCTAGGTATCGAATAGTGTGAGTACTAAAATAGACTTTCCAATTAACTGAAAATGTACAGTATTTTCAAAAATACTATTTCACTGGGAAGTGATTTTAAGATTTAGTAGTGCACTGAATGGCAGTTTTGGTCATTCCACTAAAACAGTGGCCACATAATTATTTTAACCCGGACTGAGCCTGCTGAGTAATTTAATTAAATTTTTTGGTAGTTTGTCAGATTGAGAAGGAATTAATTACGAAACTACCTAGCCACCGGTATCAGTAATTAATGCCACTGATACTGGCCAACAAAGTAATCAGTATCATATCAGATCTAAATTCAATCACAGGTATTGCCAATCACTCGTAATCACTTAACAAATGTCAAAAACTTCTCCTTCTCCATCCGCTGGAGCTGGACAAAGGGTGGAGACGTGCAGTAACTGCCACTGAACAGCGATGCCATGTCTTTACTGGCCAGCCAGCTGACTCTGACCATTTGGTAGGGAGGCAGACAGCCATTTCTGCTCCACTGGTGGGTTACGTTCTTTTACCAGTGAGTGGCTCAGCTCGAGAGGGGGGGCCAGGTGACTTTGACCATTCAGTAGTGAGGCAGACAGCCATTACTGCTCAGTCTATGGGTTAAGGGCTGTATTAACCGCACGCAGCTGTTAGTTCCGAGTGATCCGGGAGGTCAGGGGACTGACAGTTCGGCGAGATGGCGGATGGCCATGTTTGCTCAGCTTGTAGGTTAGGGTCTACTACCTTTGCTTGGCTAGTGAGGCCAGCCAGCCCCCAAATTGATTTTTTGAATTTGTAGGAGGCCCAACTGGCGATGTTGGAAATTCTATGGTCAGATACAGACAAATAATCTGGATACGAATATTGTGAGCCGAGGCCTAATGTTTGGATATGGAGCATGTCGTATACACAGCATCTGGATAATCAATTTTTTTTTTTTTTTTCATGCAAGGAAAAAGGAACTAAAAGCCAGGAGCCCGCAAACCGTTCCCTTCAAGAAAAAACAAAAACAATACAACGCAGAGCCAAATTCAAGCTCCGTTAATTTTGAGATGTCTGGACATACTGCATCTGAAAGACTGGAGATCATAGGAAGTACGAAACAAACACAGAGGGAGACCTTTCCAGAGCTGACCTGTTGCATACATGAAGGACTGGGAGTACCAGTTAATTCTTGCATTAGAAAGTTGGACAGAAAAGGGATGAGAGTTTGTTGACAGACAGGTGCTATGTGCCGTCGTAGTGGTGGAGGGATGCAAGCAGACAGTTCGGAGCAGTGACCATTGAAGTAGCAACAGAAAAGAGATAAAGATGCAACAGTGCTGCAAAGAGGCAGAGGTTGAAGGAAGCCAGTAAGAGGAGGAGAGTTAATGAGACGAAAAGCCTTTGACTCCACCATGTTGAGAAAAGCTGTATGTGGGAAGGTTCCCCACACATGAGAGTTGTACTCTACACAGGGGCGAATAAGACCCGTGTATAAAGTCAACAACTGTGCAGGCATAAAGAAGGTATGGAGTTGGCACACCATCCACTCACTTGATGTAGCTAGTACTGCTTTAGGTGTCTGTCCTTTCCTCTTCCTTCCTTCCTTCCTCTTCTATCTTTTTTTTCTTTCATTCTTTCCTCTTCCTTCTGTCTACAGGTGACTTTACACTCCTTCTGTATTTCTTTCCTTCATGCTTTCCTCTTCCTTCTGCCTATGGATGATTCTACACTGAGTGACAAGCCAAATGGTTTCCTGTACACCAGGAAACCATTTACTATCCTGGGTGGTAATCATATGACCAAATTATGGCAACTGGTGGTCTACTGGGTAATTAAGGCACCCCAATTGGACTGAGACTGTGGAGGTTTATATCCAAGGGATGGTTGAGGTTTATTGCTCATGTGATGCCAATCAGAGATGAGCGAGGCTGGACACTCTCATCTTAAATGTCAGGACCAACTTGCCAAGCCCTGGGCTCCTACACTTCTTATGGGGCAATAAAGGTTTGGATGATGGATGGGTGGATGGATGTAACAAGATCTTTCCAAGATAAATCCCGAGAGAATGAAAACCCAAGCATGTTCAATGATGATGCAGGATTGAGCTGGATATTATTAAACATTAGTGGGTACTCCTGTGGAAGATTTTGTCAGGTTGACTGGTGTAAGGACTAAGTTTTTGACACATTAAAAACAAGATTACTTCTACCCCAGTCAGAGATATGAGCCACATCAGACATTAGGTGTGCCATAGCCTCATCCCTTAATTGTTGAAGTAACTGCTGAGATGGATGCTGCAGCGAATGGAAAGGTGAAGGGTAGAGTCATCGAGGTATGAGTGGACAGGGTTAGATGTACAGCACAGAAGGTCACTGATGACAAAAAGGAGGAGAGTTGGTGATAGGACAGAGCCATGAGGAACACCACTGTTGATAGCTCTAGGAGAAGAACGGTGGCTATCTACAATAGCAGCTACAGAACGACCAGAAAAGAAGCTAGAGATAAAGGCACAGATAGAAAGATAGAAACCATAAGAGGGCAATTCGGAAATTAAAGATTTATTCCAGACTCGATCGAAAGCAGGGTTGGCAAAGAAACCACTTTATTTGAAAAAGCCCAACCCACCTGGCTTTTTTCATTGTATTTTTCCAAAAAATAACCTGAAAAAATCCAGGAAAAGGTGGGTTTTTTCAAAGTGTACAATAAAACAAAATAATAATGTTTATACCTAATTATGGACAGCCAATTAAATTGTTATTTTACGCAATGAGAACTTAACACAATGAGCTGAATGAGGGAGATGATCATGTTTTGACTTGTTTGTCTGTTACCCCTGGGCTGCCTGCTACACTGTAAAACATGCTTCAACATGAGAGCAAACCTTATGACAGAGATCAGTGCACACTACACAGCAGTAGGAGAAGGACTCATTTCCTCTGCTGCTACAACACAGTAGTGGGAGAAGGACTCATTTCCTCTGCTGCTACAACACAGTAGTGGGAGAAGGACTCATTTCCTCTGCTGCTACAACACAGTAGGAGGAGAAGGACTCATTTCCTCTGCTGCTACAACACAGTAGGAGGAGAAGGACTAAATTCCTCTGCTGCTACAACACAGTAGTAGGAGAAGGACTCATCTCCTTTGCTGTTACAACATAGTAGTAGGAGAAGGACTCATTTCCTTTGCTGCTACAACTCTCTTTGGTAATTTTACACTTACATTCCCCATTCTTCTTACAAGTAAAAAATCATTTCCATAGGTGCACGTACACATCACCTTAACAGTAACAACAGCTTTGGGGTCACAAATCTAAGTCTATCAAATAAACCTATATTCAAAAAGTGGCAATGTTTATAACAAATTTCTTTAGCAGATTGAGATTTGGTAATAATATGAGACAATCTAACCTGGCACAGGCCTAACATAACAGAAGTACTGATTATATAACAACTTTACCCTAATCCTAAGAAAAAAATCCGCATCTATCAAAAACGAACAAACCGGTAATCCTAATTAGCTAATGCTGGATGTGAAGTTTAAGTTCACTGGATAATTGCCTGAGGAAATTTACCTTTAATTCAGACTACAGTATCAAGATTTGTTTTCCCCAACCTTAAGCACAGTTATCCATGTTTACATTCATTTAAGGAAATAATGTTGTAATTAAGGTATTAACAGCTGCTCATATTACACTGAATTTATGTATTAAATACATTATTAAAAAAGAAAAAAAACAGCCAAGTGGGTAAAATAGTGTTTTTTCAAGTGAGTTTTGATGAAAAAGCCCTGGTGGGCAAAACCGGGTCACCCACTTTGGTGCCAAACCTGATCAAAAGCCTCTGAGATGTCAAGGCCAATGGCAAGGCTTTCGCCAAAGTCCTGAAAGGAGGATGACCACGAGTTGAAGGGTAGGTGAGAAGAAAGCCGGTAGAGTGTGCCTAATGAAACCCATACTGATGTTCAGAATGTAGGTTGTGATAGGAAATATACTTTAAAATTTTTCTATTAACCCTCTTGTAAAACCTGGCATGCGCACCCTTACTCCCCCTCCCGGTTTCGGCCAAGCCAGATATTTCCCCCATGCTGAAAGTACGGTTTATACTTTTCATTACAGAATGGGCCCTGATACAGATATTAATTATTCTTTTGTTGTATTGGAAAGCCAAAAGGTGTAGCTTCCTTTTGTTCTCGGGTTGTAAATTTGTAAACTTATATATTTATGTACATATAAGTGTGTGAATAATGTACTGTATTCATTCAAGAGGAAATTGGAACTTTTTGACATGAAGTAAAATATCATTATATTAAACACAATCCCTCTTCTGCTTGACACCAAAGCACTATAAATATATACTGTACTGTGTTATGCAGTCTTGGAGTAGTTAAGTGTATAGAACACACGAAACATTGCTATACAGTAGCACTATTTTCTGTTCCCAATCAAAGAGAGATTTATTGTACTATATTAGCCACATAGAGTAAAAGATGTCACTTGCAACTTGGACCAGCAAGACACGTTTACAGTTAAGCACAGCACTGCCAGACATACAAGTCTATAATGCGTATGAAAGCAGATCATACACCTTTTCTTTCTTGTGTTTTTTCATCTAGTAGTTCATACAGTTAACTGCGTATGAAAACCTTGAAGGAGGTAAGTGGATCACACTCATCAAACGTGTGTGAAAACCGTGACAGAGTTAAGAATAGACTCAAACACTTTTGAGACATAGGATGTTAAAGCTATTGGGTCACAATTAGAAGGTTGCGAATGGTCACCCTTCTTTCAGACTGGCTGAATGAGAGCAAACTTCCTGAAAGAAGGAAAGGTACAAGTTGATAGACAAAGGCGAAAGAGTTCAGGCAGGGCGTAAGCACTGAAGCACAATTCTTGAGGACACCAGCAAGGACCCCATCAGGCCCATATGCCTTGTTAGTACTGAGACCAGAGATGGCAGAAAATACATCAGTTGAAGAAATTTTAATGCCGGCCATGACGAAGCCAGAGGGGAGAAGTGATGGAGAAACAGCACTGGAATCGTCTAAGGTGGGATTGGAGGAGAAAGTCTAAGTGAAGAGTTCTGCTTTACCAGTACAAGAAATAGCTATGGAGCCATCAGGGTGGAAAAGAGAAGGGAAGGATGATGAGGTGAAGTTATTAGAAAGGTTTTTGGCAAGGTGCTAGAAGGAATGGGAAGAATTTGAGTTGGAGAGATCAGAGCATTTAGTATGGATGAAATTATATTTAGCAGAGCGAAGAACAGAACAGACTTAGCACGATTCCGAGAAAACATAACTTAGCACGATTCCGAGCAGAAACATAAACCTTTTTTAGGCCATCTCCTTGTTGTGGACAGCATTAGAACAAGTGTGATTAAACCAAGTTTTGTTTGCATTAGTCAAAGGATATGAGAAATGAATGTATGTTTTCATATGCAAGAGAATAACCTCCATAATGCTCAAAGCACACTCAAATGGCTCCTAGCCATAGATGCAATAATCATTCCAGGGAAAATCAAAGTGTACTGCCTGGGGGCCTCCCAGTCAGCAGCTCCAAAATGCCACAGCCACCACTTCTTTGGAGGGTCCATAGGTCTTACTGGAGAAATAGGACAGGTTAAGGTGATACAGCTGTGCTTGAAGAAGCCCAACGGAGAGGAATGACTAACAGTGTAAGGAGAAGGATTAGTTGTAAGGAAGAGGTCAAGTATGTTGGAACTCTCACCAAAACAGGCAGGGATATGGGTAGGGTGCTGTACAAGCTGCTCTTGATCATTAACTACAGAAAAGATGTACGCTTGTTCACCAGGTGGATCAGCGAAAGGAAAGGAAAACCAAAGGTGGTGGTGAACACTGAAATCTCCTACAATGGAGATTTCAGAGAAAGGAAAAATGAATGGGCTGTGTTCCATCTTAAGAAGTAAGATAGTTGACGAATTTTTCATAGTCAGTAGAATTAGGGGATAAGTCTGGTCAGTAGAATTAGGGGATAAGTAAACTGCATAGATATATTTATTCTGAGAAAGACACAAAAGCCAAAACCAGAGAGTTGAGAATTCAGAAGATTTAAGTTCAGGAAAATGAGAGCAAGATATGTCGTCGCGTATATGTACACAACAGCCACCTTTGGCTTTGAAATGAGTAAAGGGAAAGTATGAAGATGCAGAGAAAGGTTTGCTATCAGTCGCCTCAGACAGCTGAGTCTCTGTTAGGACGAGGTGAAGTTTAGAGGAGGAGAGGTGGTGCTCAACAGAGAGAAAGTTAGAGGAAAGGCCACGAATGTTGCAGAAATGGAGAAGTGAGTCAGGCATCTCACTGGGTCATCACCAGGAGAGGGGCAGATGGTGGAGGTAATTATGGTTACCCCCCCCTGGGGACTCTGAGGCTTGATCATGAGATGCCATTTTGTTGAATTTTGAATAGGAAGTGTAGTGTGTAATGTGCAAGCAGTTTGGTGTCGGCAGTAAGAGGAACCTGTATTGAAGAGCATGCTGGCCTACTCTCTGAGTTATTGAAACACTTGAAAAAGTTTAGCAAGGGGAGATGGTCAGGAGCTAGTTCCAAGGGCTGATGAAATGGGAGCTCCGGCTCTCACTGTCATCAGCTTACCATCCACCTTGGAAATACTCTGTACTGTCATATGTAAACAATGGTGTGGCCATTTTCACTGTGCATTCTGTTTAACAGTTTTTGTGTTTGTCTGTGCTTTTCTCTTCTGGATCCTAACACACCCTACCTGTAAGGGGGGAATTAGGGTTGGGATAATGATAATGATAATGTAGAATGACAGCAAGAGTGAATGGCACAGTTAAGAAGTATATGATGGTGACAGTGGTGGAAATGGCACAGTTATGAAATATGTGTGGAGTGAGGATCTTATCTACAATAAATGTTGTGTAAGGAGGTCTACTCATCAAATAATTAACCCTTTGAGATTCCAATGACAATTTTGAGAGTCATTTCAAATCCAACCTCAGAGATTCCGATGACGCTTTAAATCGTCATTTTAAGAAACTTTTGTAAAATATTCACCATAAATTGCGTTTAAGCATCGTAACAAAGATACTCGAGCGTGACATCACAGAATGGTTGCTCTATGCATGGCAGGTACTGCACAGCTGGTCTGACTCATGGCTTTGATTTTTTATCACTTTATTCTAGGTGGATATTTTTCAACAGCAAGGTATAATTTTTTCTTTTTGCCTAACTTCAACTCATCACTTTGACTTTTTATTTTATTTGTTTTCATTTTTGGAACATACTACAGTAAAGTATAAGTATTCAGCTTCAAAATAACACCGCAACCAGCATCCTATCATGAAAAGTGTATTTGCATTGACCGATCAAAGAAAAAGACTGCATAGCAAATATGCGGCCGAGACTAACAGAAAATAATGCATCTCTTTCTTTTCACTTAACTGAGCAACAAAATGCAAAAATTACCATAATATATATGAGGCGTCACGTGAAGTAGTCAGACAAGTGACAGTTTGTAAAAACTGCAGAAATTGAGTTTGAAGTTTTCCAAACTTCAAACATCAATTATTTGTTAGTAACCAAGGTATCAACTTCATTTATTTTATTTAAAAGCTTAGCTGATGCCAAAAATGACCCATGTGATGCATTTTAAATAATAGGACAAAAATTGACATTAGTAGTAGTACAGTAATCCCTCCAAAATCCGTTGTAATAGAGCCAAAGGCATGTCCGAATATTGGTTTTGTCCGGATATTGGTCCTGAACCTCCAGCACTGGTTTTTCATGACCCTAACCTAACCTAACCCAAATCAGAAAACTACCTTCCTACCTCCCTAGTGAACATGTATAGCACTTATTTAGGTCCCGTTTCACATAAATAATGCACACATAGCATGAATTTATTGAATTTTAACCAAAAAATGATGATTTAGGGGTGAGTGAGTCATAGGAGCTCAGAACTTGCCAGCATAGTATAAGTAAGTATCGGACATGGAAATCATCTTTTCTCACATTTCATGCACTAAATTATTGGATACAAAGCATCAAACACAGTAAATGATGTTAATTGCTACCAGAAAAATGGTTAGGTTAGGTTATGACCGGACATGAAATTTACTGCTTCAACCTTTTTCATAGATGGTGCACTTAATAACCATGCATGAAAGAATTAAATTAAAAGCAGGAAATTATGATTAACACAATGTTAGGTTAGGTTAGGTTAGGACCGGACATGAAATTCACATCTTCCACCTTTTTTCTAGCTGTTTTACTTAAGAACCATGCATGGATAAATTAAATAGCAAGCAGGAAATTATGATTAACATTTAGGGTAATTTTTTAACACATGTACAGCATGATGAAAACAGGTTAAGCATGAAAATCTTTATGGTAACCATAGGTTAGGTTAGATTAGGACCGGACATGAAATTAACTGCTTCAACCTTTTTTCTAGCTGTTTTACTTAAGAACCATGCATGGAAAAATTAAACTGCAAACAGGAAATTATGATTAACATTTAGGGTAATTTCTTAACACATGTACAGCATGATGAAAACAGGTTAGGCATGAAAATCTTTATGGTAATCATAGGTTAGGTTAGGTTAGGACCGGACATGAAATTAACTGCTTCAACCATTTTTCTAGCAGTTTTACTTAAGAACCATGCACGGAAAAATTAAATTGCAAGCAGGAAATTATGATTAACATTTAGGGTAATTTCTTAACACATTAACAGCATCATGAAAACAGGTTAGGCATGAAAATCTTTATGGTAACCATAGGTTAGGTTAGGTTAGGACCAGACATGAAATTAACTGCTTCAACCTTTTTTCTAGCTGTTTTATTTAACCATGCATGGAAAAATTAAACTGGAAGCAGGAAATTATGATTAAGATTTAGGGTAATTTCTTAACACATTAACAGCATCATGAAAACAGGTTAGGCATGAAAATCTTCATGGTAACCATAGGTTAGGTTAGGTTAGGACCGGACATGAAATTCACATCTTCCACCTTTTTTCTAGCTGTTTTACTTAAGAACCATGCATGGGAAAATTAAATTGCAAGCAGGAAATTATGATTAACATTTAGGGTAATTTCTTAACACATGTACAGCATGATGAAAACAGGTTAGGCATGAAAATCTTTATGGTAACCATAGGTTAGGTTAGGTTAGGACTGGACATGAAATTAACTGCTTCAACCTTTTTTCTAGCTGTTTTACTTAAGAACCATGCATGGAAAAAATAAATTGCAAGCAGGAAATTATGATTAACATTTAGGGTAATTTCTTAACACATTAACAGCATCATGAAAACAGGTTAGGCATGAAAATCTTTATGGTAACCATACGTTAGGTTAGGTTAGGACTGGACATGAAATTCACATCTTCCACCCTTTTTCTAGCTGTTTTACTTAAGAACCATGCATGGAAAAATTAAATTGCAAGCAGGAAATTATGATTAAGATTTAGGGTAATTTCTTAACACATGTACAGCATGATGATAATAGGTTAGGCATGCAAATCTTTATGGTAACCATAGGTTAGGTTAGGTTAGGACCAGACATGAAATTAACTGCTTCAACCTTTTTTCTAGCTGTTTTACTTAAGAACCATGCATGGAAAAATTAAATTGCAAGCAGGAAATTATGATTAACATTTAGGGTAATTTCTTAACACATTAACAGCATCATGAAAACAGGTTAGGCATGAAAATCTTTATGGTAACCATAGGTTACATTAGGTTAGGACCGGACATGAAATTCACATCTTCCACCTTTTTTCTAGCAGTTTTACTCAAGAACCATGCATGGGAAAATTAAATTGCAAGCAGGAAATTATGATTAAGATTTAGGGTAATTTCTTAATACATTAACAGCATCATGAAAACAGGTTAGGCATGAAAATCTTTATGGTAACCATAGGTTAGGTTAGGTTAGGACCGGACATGAAATTCACATCTTCCACCTTTTTTCTAGCTGTTTTACTTAAGAACCATGCATGGGAAAATTAAATTGCAAGCAGGAAATTATGATTAACATTTTTGGTAATCTTTTAACACATTTACAGCATGATGAAAACAGGTTAGGCATGAAGTTAGGGTACTTACGAACAAGAAGCTGCCCTCTGATGTAATAACCCACTCTATCATCTCAGACTCTGACAGGAAGACCTTGCACCTGACACACCTTTCCAACTGAGAATCACCAGCACTTACCACCAACACTTTACACGTTTTTTTTTTTTATAACTGGAATCACATCACTTCACTGCACTGTACATAACAGCAAATTCCATCATCACACACATGATGAAGAAGGTGAAGAGCAGTATCAAGCACTGTAGGAGGTAGGGTATCACCACAAAAGCAATCAATATGGCCGCCGCGATCGGCGCGGGTGGGAAATTCAAACTGACGAGGTCCCAAAAAAATCGAATTTTTTTTATTTTTTCGATTTTTTTGGCATTTTGGGGGTTGGGCAGCCCACAATATCCGAATAGTGAGTAAGTCCAAGTATTGGACATCCGAATATTAGAGGGATTACTGTATTAGTAAGGTACTCGTGTGTATACGGGCTCTCGTATGCCTGACCTAAGTTACGTTTTGTTTTTGACACACTCTTGACCCATCTGGCAGGACTTCTATGATGCTTTCGTCCTCTTTACCATCACCATCGGCATTACCTACAGTGTCATTATTATTATCACCATCATCACCACCCTGACCTGCACAACTATCACCACCCTGACCAGCAACATTATCATCACCCTGATCAACACTATACACCATCACTATTAGCATCGTCATGACGTTGTGGGGGATTCTTACCAGCAGCACTGTCCCTATAACTACTGTGATCAGAAGCACATACCACGTCATGCTTGCGGGACGCCAGCATTATTCCCAGCACCACTCCATGTTTCGCTAGCCAGCTGCTGTGTGTAATAAACACGAGAAAAATAAAATAAAATTATATAAAATAAAATAAAAATGAAAGAAAAATGAAAATACAAATGCGATGAACTTTTCATTTGTTTAAAAACATACATTCTATCAGTAGTCTGTTGTTAGAAACGTTGAGCACGAAGCATAGGATCTGGTAACTGTGGCGTCTCAGCTCAGAAAGTGGTGGATGTCTGAGTCCTCCTCGCACTGCCAGCTCTCACCCAGGCAGGCGAGGTGGCAATCGAAACCCCCTACATTTCAGAGGACTTTTGACCACATTTACAATTGCGTTTCCAGACAAGCGACTTGCTCAGATGAAGGAGGAAGGGTTAAAATAGTGGTATGTGCACCTAACTCCAAACTGGCAACTCTGTCACATGTCTGACTACTCCACACAACACTTCATATATCATTGTAAAGGTACTTTATTGTAGTTTTGCATGGTTTAAACCAAATTTACATATCTTTATTAGTTTTTTTCTGAATAATTTTCTACAGCAAGATATAAAATTTTTGGTTCTCACCCAACTTCAACTCATCATTTTGACATTTTCTTTTCTTTTTTCTCCATTTTTGAACATACTGTGATAAAGTACAACTATTCAGCTTTACAATGACACCAGAACCAACATTCTAGCATGAAAAGTGTATATACACTGAGGGATCAAAGAAAAATATCGCACCAAGAAGATGTGGGTCAGCTTGAGAGTGGCTGACTCTAGCACAGATGTAATTTGCCCGGCCCAGAAACCTCATAGAGTTAAGGAGGGTGCTTAAATGGTAAGACCGTGCCACACATAATAGATATGAATAGGATTGCTGCTGCTGCTGTTGTTGTCATCTCCTAATGCATGTGGACTTGATAAGGGAGGGTGAAAACTGTATGTGTGACTGAGTGTGACATATATCAGTGAAAGATATGGAAACCCAAGATGATGGTATGATACGGTAAGTGAATATGTGAGAAATCAAGTTATGGAAGAAAAGGAATGAAATGAATCTATGATGGAAATGAATGGAGGAATAATTAATGTAAAGGAAGACAGATGACTAGCACTGCACCCATTTTTAAAAACTAAGTTGTTGCTGAGTAACTGTGGTCTGTCTGGCAGAGCACACCCATCAACAGCAGGCAACCAATCAACCTTGCACGGCTGTCCCATGCAGTGAGCCAATGTTCCTCTGTGGCAAATGTTGCCTCACCAGAGCAAAGGACAGGGTAAAATATGGAGGTCTGGTTCTTGGATGGAAGCCACCTTTGCATCTCTCAACCCAGTTAACTGGGATACCAAAGTAGGCTCCACATCACCCTATTATTCAGTTTTATACTTACCACCCAGCATTGTAAATGGTGTCCTGGACTACACAAAACTATCAGGCTAGTCACTTAGTACTGGTCTATCTAAGGTGGAAAGAAGAGTAATAAATGTGATGGGAAAGAAGAAATAGGAAGAAAGTAGGGCAAACACAGAAAAAGAATGAAAAAATGAAGGACAAAGTAGGCAGCACTATATCAAATGAGTGGCATGATGGTCCCCACCACCTACCAACTTTAACTAAGTAATCTTCATATGTGCTGTAAGACTAACTTCACTGCCCCAAGCACACATTATGTACCATATGCTTTCTGCCTATGGGATCAGAAAAAATTTCTGAAGGCTTCAATAATGGGTTGACATAATTATGGTCATTTCACTAGACAGTGATGACAGTCTTCAAGCTTTTCTGTTTTCCAATGTTTCTGGTTCCTTCTCACATAATTAATTTATGGAAAATATAATCAGAATGAAAACAATTGGTAAAGGGAGTGTGAACATGAAAGAAAAACATGAATCCTACTGAATGACATACCCATATTAGGGAAGGCAATGAAGTACTCTACGCCACATTGAGGACAGTTGACTTTCACTGTGGAATTACCCTTCTGCTTCTCATCCACCCACCGTTGTAGGCAAGACTGATGAACCTATAATTAAGCAAAATAATGTAGTAAAGGCTATACATTTACGAATACATTGAACTCAACTTAAATCATATTAACACAGTACTGTATATTACCAAATATGTAATAAATACTGCAATACAACATAAATAAATATTTGCAATAAAAATTAACTTCCATCAAATGTACACAAAATATCATGCATGGGTTAATAAATACCGGTACTACCTATACAGGGCAATATAACACAATTTCATTACACTCTTGGGAGACCTGATTGAATGTTATACCTGCAGCACCTAACTTCTCCAGTTTAAAAGGCCTCTCCATAGATGAATAAAATTTTCTGGTTGAATCAAGAAAAAAATAAAATCTGTACTGAAGGGGTTAAAGATGAGCAGCTGGGGGAATGAGAAGTAGAACAAGCTAGGGACTGGCTAAAGCCTATGATCTGAAAAGCAGCAAAAGTGTTGTTGACGTGGCCACAGGCTCACCTGAACATGAATCCACTGAACTGTAGGCTGAAGCTGCACTTCTGCAGCCTACCATCCTCCTTCTAGGGGACAAGGAGGAGGAGGAGGGATGGTTGTACAGTACAACTAAACATTGGGCCAGATCAGTTATTTGGTGATAACAGGAAGGTGTCCCTCTCCAGCACCATGGCAAAATTAGAGAGAGAGAGAAAGGAAGGAAACAGAGAAAGACTGACCCATTTTGTAGTGCCACGACACTTGCATGGCTTAACCCACGGCGCTGTCTCATCGTCCTCATCACTGGCATAACACACCCAACAATACCGCTTGCTGAGGGCAGGGAATTGCACATACCTTGTAAGCATAACCATGTAACAACAACAACTTGTTACAAGAAGCATTACAAAAAACATTTATTTCTGACATTCAGCCCACAATAAATGGCTCAAGACTCATGTATTAAAGCTCTACTGCTACCTGTACAGCAGTTTTGCAGACTTCTCGCAAGTAACAGTACTATATATATATCAGTTAGCTATAAGAAAATAGTTGTTATATTTTCCATGACTTCCCTGACATATGAGGACCATCTGCATAAAAGGTTACCCAACTTGTATCATATCCTGATATACAGAAAATTACATTTGTGAAATAGTCAGGAGCAAAAGTTTGCCTTAGGCTATTTCACCTCTTTTGCTGGCTAGTATTCCTAAGCTGATACATAAGCTACCGAGAATGTTTCTTGACCCACTTCTTTATTTTCAGCGATCAGATGCATTCTTAAAAAGGGGCATCCTAACCTAACCTGAACCTCAGCAAACTTACTGTAACAACTCGAGCCTAACTAAACCTTACCAAAACTGAACATTACTAAACCAAACCTTACTGAACCTAAAGCAACCTAACCTACACTTAATATGAACATAACCAAACCTACCATAATCTTAACCTGGAAGTAACCTAACCCTAACCTACGCCTGAAGCTACGGTATTAGCTAGTCTTATTCCCGTCCCTACTTGATCTACCGTAGTTATTTGTAGGTGTTCTAACACTGATTCGTGCCGGTATTAACACCTGCTCTTCTACAATACTTCAATCAATAACAATGGATATACAGTACCGTACGGTATTCATAAATATATAGGGTTTATTCCATGCATTTGCTCCCATTCTTGGTGTTTGTAAATAGAGGTATGATTTACTGGTATGCATCTTTTTAACACCCTCTTTAAGTATGCATGCATGGAGATTATAATGATCAACAAGTCTGGGAGGGCCAAGAGGTTACCAGACTCATGTACAGTGGCAATGGTAGAACCACACACACACACACACACACACACACTAGTGTTATTTTAAGAGTAATATAAATTTGCTATTATTGATTTCTAATGGAAATGTCACACAAGAATTGGTGTTTGAATATGTGAGAGCTAACCACAGAACACCCCAAAATAACTAAATTAAGTATGGGCTGAAACAAAAATCTTACTGAAATTAATCTCAAGCTAAAATAGAAGAGACCCTCAGGAAAATATTGAAAATTTCTAACCAGTGATAATAATTTATTCATGGCCATTTGCTGATAATTATCAAGAAACTCCCATAAATTTACAATATATGACAGCAGTACTGAACAAGAAAAAGCTGTGTGTTAATCATCCAATATCATTATGATTCCCTAGATATACAAAAGGGTATATGGTAAGCTTTCTATATTTTGCCTGTTGCACTTAACATCTTTAAATTCTTCTAGAACTGCTTCATAGCAAGACTGTTATTTAAATCATCATACACATACAAAATGTAATAAATCTGTAAACACAGAAATGTATGAAAATATAAATCTGATTCTATACATTTGGATAACCTTGAATATTTATCAGTACATGAAGCTGTTACAAGTTATGTCCCACAATTCTGAATTGTATAAATTTCACAGGTAAATCTAAAATGTATTGAACTTCCTTTCATAAGACAAAAAAATTCACTGGAAACTGACCGGAAGGAATGAAACTGCTGTTACAAAGATAAAAGTGAAATCAGATATTATTCTTGGTTTGAGAAGCAATAATCAAGTAAATTTACAGTGTGGTACTGCAAAAGTGTGTACTGTTTAACATTCAATTCATTTTTTGAACTAACATAAAAAGTAAAAAAATCTAACTGCTGATATTCCTGAAGATTTTTTAAATAGCATGAAAAAAATTAAATCTATGCTAAACATTTTCCCTTAAATCTTGATACATTTCTTAATGATTTAATAATGAAAACCTTTTTATTACCTGTACAATTATAACGGCTAAGTTCTGTGTTACAATGAACTCTCCTTACTTGTGCATTCTTCTTCTTTTTGGTAAAATAAATGAGTACATAAAGAAATAATTGATCTGAATCATGTTTTAAATCACTTGATTTAAATCATGTAAACCCTCCTGCCTTTAGTTCAGTGCACAATATCTCAACAAATTTCACCTGCTCCCCCTAAGTTATGGCACTTTATGTTGTTTTTTAGTGTTACACAGGGAGATCCTGCCAAATTCAACCGAGTCAGAAGAAGGAAGATGAGTCTTTATATGTCTTCCAGAATAGCTTCTAGTGTTTTCTTTCATTTTTAAGCATGAGAAATGTTTGGTACATTAACAATTTAGTTATCCTCCTACTTTATCTATACTCATTTCAAAGCCAAAGATGGCTGTTATGTACACCCATACCATGTTATCCGGTGCATTGATAACCGGCACTCGCTAGACTGAACACATGAAATAGGGGAACATTTCCACACTCTGAACAATCTGAATGACCGTTGCCTACCTAGTCCGACACCTCGCCTCTCTCTAAGTTCGAAACGAGGCTCTCCTGGTCCTCCCTCCATCCCCTCTCTTCTTCCCCTCCCCAACCCTCCTCCATCCCCTCTCTTCTTCCCCTCCCCAACCCTCCTCCATCCCCTCTCTTCTTCCCCTCCCCAATCCTCCTCCATCCTCTCTCTTCTTCCCCTCCCCATCACCTCCTCCATCCCCCACCACACTCGGTGCTGCCAGGCATGCCTCGCTCCATCTCCCTGCCTTCCCCCACCCCTGGTTGTCTCCCTCTCCATCCCCCCCACTTCTCGTGTGTGTGTGTGTGTGTGTTCTTACCTAATTTTATCTTTACAGGAATGAGTCAAGCTAGTATTGTCCCGTGTCTTAAACCATTTTTATCATTCACCTCCTTAACTTTATGAATTGTTTTGACACACACTATTTCATTCGGTAGTGCATTCCACAGATCAACTGCCCTATTTGGGAAACTAAAGTTCCTTACAACTTTATCACCTCCCTTTTTATGCAGTTTTTTGCAGTGTCCTCTTGCTGATACTTCCCCATAGGTTATATATTCATTTATGTCTATTTTCTCCTTCCCTGATATGCATTTATATAGAATAATCATGTCTCCTCTTTTTCTTCTCTCCTGTAGTGTTGACAGATTCAATTTTTCTAATCTTTCTTCATAGCTCAGATCCCTTAAGCTTGGTACCCATCTTGTAGCAGCCCTTTGAACTTTTTCAATCTTATCTATTTGTTTCTTGAGATGAGGATTCCAGACTACTGATGCATACTCCAGGGTTGGTCTGATGAAAGATGTTATTATCTTCCTCAGCATGTCTTAGTTAATGTATGTGAATGCTATTCTCATATTTGCAAGCAGTGTATACATGTTTCGTACCTTTTCATTTATGTGGTCTGCCGGAGTTAGTCTGTAATTGATAATCACACCTAAGTCCTTCCCTCTTTCTGATGTGTGTAGGGTTTTACTTCTTAATTTATAATCCCAATCTGGTCTTTTCCCTCTTTTACCAAACTTGACTACATGACACTTGTCCACACCGAATTCCATTTGCCATGTATTACTCCATTCATGAAGTTTATTTAATTCTTCTTGTAGTGCTTTACAGGAGTCTATGTTTGTAATTCTCCTTTGTATTTTTGCATCATCAGCGAACATATTTAGATAACTTTCATTTCCAATATTATTATCTATGTCATTTATACACACTAAAAACATAATTGGTACCAACACTGAGGTGAAAGAGAGAGAGAGAGATCGTACAGATGTTTGAGAGTGTGAAAGTGGATATACTGTATGTGGAATAAATGAAACTAAATGGAGAGAAGAGAGTGTGAGAGAATGGGAGTATGGATGGGGTATATGCGCGGGAGTAGGTGAGAATGAGAGGGTGAAAGAAGGAGTGTGTATTGCTGTGAGCAAGAGATGGAAGGAGAATGTAAGAGAGTATGGATCAGTTGGGTCAAGGATTGTGTGAGTAAGAGTGAAAGTTGGACTACAAATGTGGGCGATTGTGTGCGTGTATGCACCAATGCAAGATCGTGTAAGTAGCGTGAGAGAAGAGTTCTGGACAAATGTGGAAGCCTGCTTGGAAAAGTTTGAAAGGAATGAGAGAGTGTTTCTGATTCGAGATATGAATGGAAAAGTAGGGAATGAAAAGGTGGATGGATTGGTTGGTGAGTGGGGTGTGCCTGCAGTGATGGATGAGAATGGCAGTGCTTTAGTGGACATTTGTGCCGGGATGGGGTTGGTGTTAGCCAATACCCTCTTCAGGCACAAAATGATCCATAGGTATACATGGCAAGTGTTCAGAAGGGTGGATGGTGAACTGAATGAACGGAAGGCAATGATTGACTATGTGTGTGTGGATGAAAGGATGAGAAGATGTGTAATGGATGCAAGAGTATACTGTATAGAGGTTGGGGGAGTGGAAGTGGTGGTGGCCAGAAACAGAATCCAAACAAGATGGAGGAAGAGAAGAAGGTAAGGACAGGAGGAAGTAGTTCTTACAAGGAGGGTAGAAAAGTTACAAGAGGATGGAATAAAGGCTGAATAGAAAAGGGAAATGGAGGAGCGATTGAGTAAATATAGATTGGAGCAGATGGGGGACGTGGAAGCTGTGTGCAAGTTACTTACAGAAGAAATATGTGCAGCATGCGAGATGGTGTGTGGGGTGAAAAGAAGATGAGTTCAGGGAACAGCATTGTGGATGGAAGAGGTGAGAGAGACTGTGGCACAAAAAAAGAAAGCATGCAATGAGTGGATGAGGAACAGCGGAGTCGAAGAAGCTGGGAGACGGATATGAGAGTTATATGTAGAGAGGAGGACAGAGGTGAAAAGATTAGTAAGAGAGAGTAAGAAGAGAGTGGATGAAGAATTTGGAAGGAATCTGAGTGAAAAGTGGAGGGAATGTAGGAAAATGTTCTGGAAAGAGGTAAAGAGAGTAGACAGGGTGCCAACGAAGTTAGTGGGGGTGTGAAAGATAAAATGGTAGATTACTAGTGGAGAAGGGAGAAAAAGTGAACAGATGGAGAGAACACTTTAACAAACTGTAGAACACAGAGAATGAAAGTAATGGAAGTATAAGTGGCTGGGGAATGGCGGGGAGAATGAGGGTTGTGAGAAGAGAGGAAGAAATCAGAAGGATGGAAGTGGTGGAAGCAATGAAGAAAGTTAAAATGGGGAAAGCCCCAGGAATTGATGGAGTGTGTGGTGAAATGCTGAAGCATGGGGGAGAGATGGTAATAGAATGGATGTGGAAGGTGTGCAGATTGGCCTGGGAGGAAGGTAGAGTCCCGGAGGATTAGAAGTCAGGTATAACTATTCCTCTGTACAAAGGAAAAGGGGAAAAAGAAGTGTGTGGTAATCATAAGGGCATTTGCCTTCTTAGTGTAATAGGAAAAGTTTATGGTAGGATACCTATTGACAGAGTTAGGGAAATAACAGAGGAATTAGTTGGAGAAGAACAGGGAGGTTTTAGGAAGGGAAGAGGTTGTGTAGACCAGATATTCATACTTAGATCTTTAGTGGAAAAGTTTCTAGAGAAGAGAAAGAAGTTGTTTGCAGCCTTCATGGATTTGGAGAAAGCATATGACAGGGTGGATAGACAAGGATTGTGGAAAGTATTAAGAATATATGGAGTGGATGGAAAGTTGTTGAAGGCAGTGATGAGTATATATGAAGGTGCTAAGGCTGCAGTGTGTGTGGATGGCAAACTGAGTGAATCTTTCCATTTGAAGGTAGGATTGAAATAAGGATGTGTCATGTCGCCATGATTATTCAATCTGTACATGGATGGGGTTATAAAAGAGATACAAGGTCGAGCAGTGGATGTTGGAGCGGCCCTAATGAGAAAGGGCAGTGTTTGGAAACTCCCTGTACTGTTGTTTGCAGATGATACTGTGTTGTTAAGTGAAGATGAAGGGGAGCTGCAAGGCTTGGTAGATGAGTTTGGGAGAGTGTGTAAGAAACGGAATCTAAAGGCGAATGTAGGGAAGAGTAAAGTGAAGCCAGTGAATGTACAGTGAGATTGGATGGGGAGGATATGGAGAATGAGAGTGCATTTATGTACTTGGGTAGTGTGATGAGTAAGGATGGAAGTCTGGAGGGTGAAGTGCTTGAAAGGGTGCAGCAGGAAAGGAAGGTTGCTGGTTCGTTGAAAGCAGTGATAAGAAACAGGGAAGTGAGCATGGAAGTGAAAAAGTTGTTACATGACAGTATTGTGATACCAACTCTAACATATGGAAGTGAAGCTTGGACCCTGTTGGAAGGACAGAAGTCAAGAGTGACAGCAGTGGAAATGAGTTATTTGAGAGGTGCATGTGGGGTCACATGGAGAGGCAGATTAACAAATGAGGAAGAGAAGGAGCATTGTGGTGTGGATGTGGACGTGATAGGATGCATTAGGAGAAATATGCTAAGGTGGTTTAGGCATGTGGAGAGGATGGAGAGTGAAAGACTGATGAGGAGAGTGTATGTGAGTGAGGCAGAAGGGGAGAGAGGGAGGGGGAGGCCAAAGATGAGATGGAGGGATGGAGTGGAGAGGTACATGAGAGAGGGGGGTGTGAGTTGGGAGCGGGGTAGTGAAATGGCAGGGGACAGAGCGACATGGAGGCGATCTGTTTGTGGCCACCCCGTGCGGGATTGAGGCGTCTGGCAATAGATACAGTAGGCACAGAAAGTGTTGATGCCATCTTAAAAAAAGAAAACATTCTTGTGGTTAGCAAGGAGAAACAAATAAATTAACACTCACCATTGAATTTAGTATTTACTGGCATTCCC
>JAGKTI010013263.1:0-23330 GCA_018397915.1 Birgus latro
ATGTATATATATATATATGTATGTTTGGCTGAAGAGTAATTGTAAATGTGTACAAGGGGAGGGGTGATGGCTTGGAGAGAGGAAATTATAGAGGTATAAAGTTTTTAGATTAGATAATGAAGGTAATGGAGAAAGTTCTAGAAGGTATGATTAGAGAAAGAGTGAATATTGATGAGATGCAGTTTGGGTTTATGCCAGGCAGTGGGATCACTGATGCCATATTCATTGTTCTTTAGCATCAGGAAAAATATATAGGAATAACAAGGGAACTGAACTTTTTTTGTTGTTGTTTTGGAGAAGGCCTTTGACAGATGGGGAAGTGGTCAGTGAGAATGCTTGGGATTGAGGAGTGGCTGGTTGAGGTGGTTGTGGTCATGTATATGGGTGCTCACACCCAGGTAAGAGTGAATGGATATTTGACTGCTGAGTTTTCCATGAATGTTGGTGTGCGTCAGGGGTCAGTTGTGAGTTCCGTGTTGTTTATCATGGTACTGGAAGCCCTCTCATGTGACTTCAGAAGTGGTCTCCCATGGGATATGATGTATGGTGATGATTTGGTGTTGATTGCAGGGAATGAAAGGGAGGTGGAGGAAAGATTTAGGAAGTGGAGAGAGAGTATGGGGCCCAAGAGCTTTATAGTAAATGCAGATAAAACAAAAAAGTGATGCTGTCTGGTGTTGGTGGTGGTACCGTCAAAGAAGAGGGAGAGTGACCATGTGCAGTGTGCCACAAGGGCGTGGGAAGTAATTCCATCTTGTACAGTGTTTGTGATAAATGGGTGCACGAGAGATGTAGTAGTATTAGAGGTAAACTGCGAGATAATATTGATTTTATGTGTGTGGTGTGTCAGGGAGAGCAGGTGGAGATTGTCAGGCATGAAAGGATTGACCTTGCTGATGAGTCTCTTGAGTGCATGGGTGAGTATTGTTATTTGGGAGACATGTTATGTGCTGGAGATGGGGCTAGAGCTACCTCTGTAGCTAGGGTCAGTAGAGGTTGGAAGAAGTTCAGGGAGCTGTTGCCTCTTCTGACATTGAGAGGGCTCTCCTTCTGTGCGAAGAGATCTTTGTATGTAGCATGTGTTAGAGTGTAATGCTGTATGGTAATGAGACCTGGGCAGTAAAGGAAGAAGATATTCACAAGCTCAGTGATTAGGTGCATGTGCAGTGCGTCCCAGAGTGCAAGGCCTGGTGGGGCTAGGTTTACGATGGAAGACTTGAGAGGTAGGATGAGACCGGAGTGTACTGTTGTTGTGGTGAGGAGAGGTAGATTGTGGTGGTTTGGGCATGTGGAGAGGATGGGGGATGATAATTTGGTGCAGACAGGACAGTAAGAAGCGTTAATATGTGGGGTGAGGTTGCAAGGGGTGGACCAAAAAGGACCTAGGACGAGGTCATTAAGTTTGACTTTGTGGTTACGGGACTAAAAAGAGAGGTTGCCAGAGATGAAGCAGCATGGAGAGTCGTCGTAAGGTGACCAAGGTCAACGCATGTAAGTACAGTATGTTGGAGCCTTGAAGAATGAAACAAAACAAAACGAGTAGATGCTCACTTAACTGTACTCCACTAGACTGGTTATCACATTTAATGAGCACTTTGACCTACTTTCAGCTTTGGGCCCACCGGGCTCACCCACCCAATCCACTCACTCGATGTAGTGCTGCTCTCAGTGTCTGCCCTTTCCTCTCCTCCATCCTTTCCACCCTCCTCTGTCTTTCTTTCCTTCATTCTTTCCTCTTCTTTCTGCCTGTGGGTGATTCTACTCTGAGTAACAAGCCAAATGGTTTTCTATGTTGGGTGGTAACAGTATAACCAAATTATGGCACCTTGTGGTTTAGTGGGTAATTTTGGTGCTCCAGTCGGATTGAGCCGGTGATAGTTTATATCCAAGGGGTGGTTGGAGTTTACTGCTCATATAATGCCACTCAGGGATGAGTGAGGCTGGTCACTCTCATCTTAAACGTCAGGACCAACTTGCCTAGCTGCGGGCTCCTACGGTCCTTATGGGACAACGTAGGATTGGATGATGGTGATGTTGATGATCTTTTTTTTATGGCAAGGTACATATCAATTTTACATCCATGTGTGACGAATTATTTTGGAAAAAGTAAAGTGCTATAAAATCAGGGAAAACATGCATAAATGGAACAGAATAACTGGAAAGAATTTGATGTTCATCATCATCATCATCTTGACCTCCTTTCCCACCCTAGGGCAGGGTGAGGAGTAGCATTGTCCAGACAGCCCGAATTAGCCCAGTCCAATGGGCCACGCTTCCATTCACTCATCATTCAGGCCCTCGGAATCCTGGCTTTATCGGATATGCCAAAAACATTCACCATGTTCTGTAGCTTCACTTAAACGTATCCAGTAAAGTCATTCCGGACGCTGCTATGTTAAAAAGGGGTGCCAAATCCCTGATCATGCACTTCTTCTCACAACATTCATCCAGCCAGCTCGATATCTTGTCAGTTCCCTAGCCTCACTGACTTCCAAACCTCTCTTCCTCAAACACTCATCCACCATATCTCTCCACCTTCTCCTTGGCCTACCTCTCCTCCTTCCTTCTTCAGATTTGCTCAGATATACCTTTTTCATCACTCTGTTGTTATCCATTCTCTCCACATGACCATACCGTCTCATTACACTCTCTTCGATTCTGGTGTCCACTGACTTCCTCACTCCACATCTTTTATGAATCACATTATTTCATATCCTATCCACCCTCTGTACTCCTCATACACTCCTCAGCAGTCCCATCTCCACTGCTCTTACTCTTGAGTTTTCATTTTCATGGCACACCATAGTGTCACATCCATGTGTTAAAGTTGGCAGTAACGCTTCTTCGTGTAAACCTCGTGCAGCTGCAACACTTAAGCCTCCGTTTCTTATCAAGGCCTTCATTGCACCAGCTACTTTCCTTCCTTGTATCACTCTACTTTCCACTTCTTTTACTCATTTTCTTCACTTTTCCATCACTCTACCCAGGTATTTGAACTCTCTCACCAATTCGAGTCTCTCTTCATTCACTGTAACATTGCAGTGGGAGTCACCTTCTCTCTCTCAATAAACATCGCTTTGATTCACATTTCCTTGACAAATTGGAGAAAGAAACACTGACATGGGACTTAGTGTGTATTGACGTTTCACCTCTTGGCTTCCTCAGAATACAATTGCTAAACGTGCACCACATTTCCTGTATATATTGCAGAAGGCAGTGGGGGTGTGAGGAGGGTGAGGTATTGGCTAGGGAGGGTAGGGGGGGGAGGTAGGATAAGGAAGGAGTCCAGGGGAATGGGATTACAGATCACGGCACAAAGACAGAGAGAAACAACAGACAGGTGAAGTGGGAAATCCTTGGGGAGCGGGAAGGAATGTTGGGTAAGGAAATAGAGGTCACAAGGAGATAGGGATTTTCGATCCCAGCACAGGTATGTGCGTGAGTGTGTGTGCACAGGTGTTGTATATGTGGGCAAGTAGCTGGGTGAAGAGGGGATGGGGATGGATGGGAAGGAAGGAGGGGTGATGTTTTGAGTTTAGGGGGGGTTGTGTGAGGAAGGAATGCTATTGACAATATATTTGGCCACGGAATCCAACAGGTGATAAAATCCGCTGTTCTGTTCAGTGGTATTAGGACATAATATATCAGCTGCCTCCAGACATTTGCGTCTTTTTAAGTCTTCATGCTTGTACAAAATTTTTGCGTTTTTCCATTTCATTACGTGACCTGTATTAAATCTGTGAGCTGCACATGCGTTGTTGGTGTTATGCCGGCTCATCGCATACTTGTGTTCTATTATTCTTTCTTCCAAATCATGCTCTGTTTCACCTATGTGGACCTTTATCACATACTGCACATGGAATGGAGTAAACACCTCTCTCGCCTGCGTTGCTGGTTCTTTCCTTGTGCCTGACGAGATCACCCACTGTCTGCCCACATATACAACACCTGTGCGCGCACACACACACACACACACAAGTGCTGGCATCGACAATCCCTTTCCCCTTGTGACCTCTATTTCCTTACTTAACATTCCTTCCCTCTCCCTAAGGATCTCTCACTTCACCTGTCCCTTGTTTCTCTCCTACTTTGTGCCGTGATCTGCAATCCCTTTCCCCTGGACTCCTTCCTTACCCTGCCTAACTCCCCCCCCCCTACCCTTCTTAGCCAATACCTCACCCCTCTCACACCACCACTGCCTTCTGCTTTATATACAGGATATGTGGTGTACATTTAGCAATTGTATTCTGAGGAAGCCAAGAGGCGAAATGTCAATACACACTAAGTCCCACGTCGGTGTTTCTTTCTCCAACCATCACTGCTTTTTTCTACATTTACTCTCAAGGCACGATGCTTACAGACACAGAAAATCCTGCACTAGCCTGCCAAGTTCTTGTTCAGTATTTGCAAGCAGTACTGCACCATCAGCATACAACAAATTTGAGGTATTCCATCCATCACCATTCATTACGAACGCCATCCCCCTCTCCATTACTCGTATTTTTACTTCTTTCATCACCCCATCCATATATATATATATATTGAACAACCATGGGGACATTACGCAACCTTGTCGCACGCCTACGATGATCTTGAACCGTTCACTTAGATGCCCATTAACCATTACACATACTTCATTACCATCATAAAAACTCTTGACAGCACCTAGCAGCTTACCATCTACACCGTACATGTGCAGAGCTTTTCAAAATCCTCCTCTGTCCACTTTGTTGTATTCTTTTTCCAGATCCATGAATGCCATAAGCACCTTATAGTCCTTCTCACAAGCCTTCTCTGCTATCTGTCTCACTGCAGTATTTGATCCACACATCCTCTGCCACTCGCAAAGCCACCCTGTTCATCACTCACTGGGACTTTTGATATCTCTCTTATTTTCTCTATAATAATTCTTCCATATGCCTTCCCTACCACACTCAGTATACTTATGCCATGATAATTCTTGCACTCACTTCGCTCACCTTTGATTTTGTACAGTGGTACAGTCACAGCCTTTTTCCACTTTGCTGGCACAGTTTCTCTCATCCATGCCTTCTTACGTATCTCCAACAAGCACTTCATTCCACTCTTTCCACTACACTTAATCTTCTCTGCGTACATCTCATCAATCCCAGCCGCTTTCCCATTTTACAGCTGCTTCACAGCCCTCTTTACCTGTGCGAGTGTCACGTTTCCTGGCACTGCATTCCTTCTCTGCACACCCCGAAAACCAATCATGTTTGCAGCCACTCTGCTCTCTCTATTCTCATTCATCAGGCTTTCAAAATATTCTTTCCATCTGGTCCTTATATCATCCCCATCGGTTATTAATCTACCACCTACCTCCTTCACACCATCACATTTCTTTCCACTTTCACTTCTACATTTCTTCACCTCTTCCCAGAATAACTTCCTGTTTTCAGAGTAGTTTGGATTTGTTTTTCTTCCTAGATCATCATTTACCTCCATCTTTTTCCTCTTCACTAATCTCTTTACTTGCTTCTTGCTCTCAATATATTCAGTTCTTATTTCAACTGAACCCTTGTCCTGTAACCACTTTAGCCACTTCTTCCTCTTTTCCTCCACTGCTGTCTTACCTCATCATCCCACCATGCCATAACTTTCTTCTTTTTTGTTATTTTTGCCACCCCACATACCACTTTAGCATTCCTAACTAAGCAATCCTATATGCATTGCACAGGCTGTCCAGATCCATATCATTCCAATTCACTGATTCTGACTCCTTCTCTGCTATGGTCCTGTAATCATGTGACATTTCTTTGATCCTCAGCTTCTCAACTTTCAGTCTTTCTCCCTGACTGCTCCTCTATCTCCCAGTTTTACTCTCTTCAGTTTGCACATGGGCTGGGTGGTGGTGAGAGGGATGGTGGCACATCAGGGTCACTCTCTGGCATGCGACTGAGAGCAGGCGGGCAAAGTGTCTTGTTTTCTGCTCTTAGTGGTAACAGCAGCCTAAAATGTATTATTTTTACATTATGTATGTTGTTCTGTGTCTTCATGGTGCACTTTAAACACCACACACTATATCATAATATAAAATTTATCTTACATTTCTACGCTCTAATCATAAGTATGTAAGTATTATGTACAACTGTTCACACTAATATGTCTTTAGAGTGTGGTATTCTGTAAAACAATTGATACAGAGACCCACATCACACTCAGGGCATCACGTAGTCACATCTCTGCATTTACCTGGGGGTCTCACTGAGTTCTTGCACACAACACACCTCTTCTGCTGTTTACTGCCTCATGCATCGACTGGAAGTGACTTAAGGTGGAGTTGTGAGATATAGTCACGTCCTAACAGCCACTGTTGCCATTTCTCCCATTTGTTTCATATAATAGGCCTTCAGAATAGAAATGTGTTCCGGAACGTCAATCACCCTTTCCTTAGCGGACGTTCCGAAACTTTGACTGCCCCTTAGAGGTAAGTGTATACTGTACTCTTCATTACATGGAGTGTACAACACAGACCTACTTGATTGTTTGCCGCATGCTGGGGGTCTCAGAATGCAGTTACCAACACTGATGGCAGTTTTTCTCACCCAACAGTGACTATAAATGACTGTTAAATCAGTCAACAACATAAGTGGAGAGTGTGAGTGGAAGCAGTCTGCATCCATCCACAGGAATCTCTCAATTTTCCGTCATCACAATATCCGGCCTATTGCAATATCCGATGCTTTCTGCTCGGCTCTGTTAAAACAATATCCGGCTTAGAAATAGGAAGCAATCGACAGTACTGTGCATTTTTCGGCGGTAGTATGTATTATCTGGCTCAGACAGGGGACCCAATCAGCTTGCGGGCATACCCCCGCAACATGCACCAGCCAATCATCACCCTCTTATTCTGTCCACTTAATGCTGTATTTTGAGGGTATATTTTTGCCTTGTGCATATGTGACTCATGCAGTGGCTGTCCCCGAGTGCTGTGACCTAGTCTGTGGCCCCCTGTTCCACGCTCGTTGCTGTAGTTCTGTGACTTCCCTTGTGGTCCTTCAGTGCTCCATGCCCTAGTGCCCTGACTGTTTTACCCTAGTTCTGTGTGATGGCTGAGTTTATGGCTTTTGTGGCAGTGCCAGCAGTAGGTGAGTATGTTTATGATTATATTATGTACTGTTTTACTTTATTATGAGTACTGGATCAATACTGTATTGTATTTTATGCTTGATTATACTCTTTTACTCGTGGGTAATATTGTTAGAATCTTTTGGATAGATGATCAAGATGGATAATGAATGGATAGCTGATTGGGGTACTCTTTTTTTTTTTATGCAAGGAAGAAGGAACCAAAGGCCACAGGCCTGCATACTGTTCCTTCCAAGAAAAAGCAAAAACAATACAAAAGAGAGCCAAATTCAAGATCCGTTCATTTCTAGATGCCTGGACACGCTGCGTTTGAAAGACTGAAGATCATAGGAATTAGAAAATACAGACAGAGGAAGACAGTTCCAGAGTTGACCAGTTGCATAAATGAAGGACTGGGAGTAACGGTTAATTCTTGCATTAGAGAGTTGGACAAAAAAGGGATGAAAGTATGTTCCTAGATGGGTACTACGTGCCCGTCGTAGAGGTGGAGGGATGCAAGCAGACAGTTCAGAGGAACAGTGACCATTGAAGTAGCGATAGAAGAGAGATAAAGATGCAACAGTGCGGCGAAGAGACAAAGGTTGAAGGGAATCAGTAAGAGGAGGAGAATTAATGAGACGAAAAGCCTTTGACTCCACCCTATTGAGAAGAGCTGCATGTGGGGAGCCTCCCCACACATGAGAGTTGTACTCCATACACGGGCGAATAAAACCCGTGTACAAGGTCAACAACTGTGCAGGGGTAAAGAAAGTTCAGAATCGGTTTAGCACACCTAATCGCTTGGAAGCAGTTTTCACAAGAGATGTAATATGTTCTTTCCAAGACAAATCCCGAGAGAATGAAACCCCAGGCATGTTCAAGGATGATGCAGGACTGAACTGGACATTATTAAACATTAGTGGGTAATCCTGAGGAAGATTTTGTCGGGTTGATAAGTGTAAGAACTGAGTTTTTGATGCATTAAAAATAACAAGATTATTTTTATCCCAATCAGAGATATGAGCCAGGTCAGAAATTAGGTGTGCCATAGCCTCATCCCTTTTTTGTTGAAGTAACTGCTGAGATGGACGTTGCGGAAACCGAATGGAACGGTGAAGGGTGGAGTCATCAGCGTATGAGTGGATAGGGTTAGATGTACAGCTTAGAAGGTCATTGATGAATAAAAGGAAGAGAGTTGGTGATAGGACAGAGCCCTGAGGAACACCACTGTTGATAGGTCTAGGAGAAGAACGATGGCCGTCTACAACAGCAGCTATAGAATGACCAGAAAGGAAGCTAGAGATGAAGGCACAGATAGAAGGATATAAACCGTAGGAGGGCAGCTTGGAAATTAAAGATTTATGCCAGACTCGATCGAAAGCCTTTGGGATGTCAAGTGCAGTGGCAAAGCTTTCGCCAAAGTCCCGAAAGGAGGATGACCAAGAGTCTGAAAGGTAGGTGAGAAGATCGCCAGTGGAGCGTCCCTGACGGAACCCATACTGACGATCAGAAAGAAAGTTGTGACAGGAAAGATGCTTCAAAATTTTTCTGTTAAGAATTGACTTGAAAACTTTTGAGACACAGGATGTTAAAGCAATTGGACGATAGTTAGAGGGTTGGGAATGGTCACCCTTCTTTGGGACTGGCTGAATGAGAGGAAACTTCCAGCAAGAAGGAAAGGTACAAGTTGATAGACAAAGGCGAAAGAGTTTACCTAGGCTGGGTGTAAGCACAGAAACACAGTTTTTGAGGACAACAGGAGGGACTCTATCAGGCCCATATGCCTCGTTGGTATTGAGGCCAGTGATGGCAGAAAACACATCAGCTGAAGAAATTTTAATGTCAGTCAAGAGGTAGTCAGAGGGGGAAAGTGATGGAGGAATAGCACCGGAATCGTCTAAGGTGGAATTGGAGGAGAATGTCTGAGTGAAGAGATTTGCTTTATCAGTAGAAGAAATAGCTACAGAGCCATCAGAGTAGAAAAGAGGAGGGAAGGATGATGAGGTAAAGTTGTTATAAAGGTTTTTGGCAAGGTGCCAGAAGGAGTGAGAAGAATTCGAGTTGGAGAGTTGAGAACATTTAGCACGGATGAAATTATTTTTAGCAGAGCGAAAAACGGACTTAGCATGATTCTGGGCAGAAATATATAAAAGGTGTGATTCAGGGGTGGGTTGGCTTCGGTACTTCCACACTTCCATCCCACTGATTTCTTCCTCTGTTCTCACAACCCTCCTTCTCCCCGCCATTCCCCAGCCACTTATACTTGCATTACTTTCATTCTCTATGTTCAACAGTTCATTAAAGTGTTCTCTCCATCTGTTTACTTTTTCTCCCTTCTCCACTAGTAATCTACCATTTTTATCTTTCACACCCCCACTGACTTCGTTGGCTTTATTGGACCAGACTTCCTCCCAATTAGACCATTATAGTGAGAGGTCTACTTTTTTCTTTTCTTTTCTTTTTTTTTTTTAATTATTATTATCATTTTTTTGTGGCCGGGCAGTCAGCTTCTTTTGCATTGTCTGTAACAAAAATTCACCTGCAGAAATGGCAACAGCAAAACCCTGTAATCCATCATCAGAACACCTGTCTCAAGATTGTATCAAGAATTATAGTATATAGCTGATGTTTCCATCATTATTCTGTAGGACCAAAAGAAAATTAAGAAAGGATGTATTGTTTTGCATTGATTTGTGTAATATATATATATCAAATTTTTTTAAGCTGAAGGAGTGAGTTGTATTAAAAGTTGTAATGTTTTCCAGAATCGTCGTATGAGTGTACATCTGAAGCGGCTTATGCTCCCTGATGATGTGAAAACCCGCAGCCCCCCTCTCAGTCTGCGCCGCACCCGTCGACAGACCCTGGGCCTGGTCAAACCATTTCTTAGCCCCACCAAGACCACTTACATCTCAAAACCAGTGTTGGCTGCCCAGAGGAGCCCCCAAAAGCCCTCCCGCTCTCGCTTATCCACTGCCAAACCTCCTGTTGTGGAGGGCACCAAAACTACTCGTTCTTTGCGGTCCCAACTGCCCTCTAGCGCATCTGGTTCTCAGCTAACCATCACTTCCAGACCATCAATAGAAAAAAACAGATTAGCCCCAGAATTCTCTGAAGCCAAGGGCAAAGCCATTGCAAAACACCCCAAAGTGGTAAAGTCAGCACCAGGCAAGTCACCAGTATGCAAGAGTATGTCACCAGCACGCAAGTGTAAGCCGCCAGCAAACAAGAGTAAGCCTCTAGCATGCAAGAGTAAGTCACCATTACGCAAGGCTAAATCACCAGCAGGCAAGAGTACATCGCCACCAGGCAAGAGTACATCATCACCAGGCAAGAGCAAGTCACCACCAACCAAGAGCAAGTCACCACCAACCAAGAGCAAGTCACCACCAACCAAGAGCAGGTCACCACCAACCAAGAGTAAGTCACGAGCAGGCAAGAGCAAGTCACGGACTGGCAAGAGAAAGTCACCGGCAGGCAAGAGCAAGTCACTGTCAGGCAAGAGCAAATCAATGTCCAGCTTGTCAAACAAGGCAGAGGAGGTAGACTCACCACTGAGGATGAATGGGAGCTCTCGTCGGAAATCACAACGCCTGGTGCACACCACTGCCATTGACTACAAGGAATCTGCTAAAAAGATGAATATAGTGCCATCTGATGTGAGTATTACTTACACCTGTTTTGTTGGTAGGTGCATTTTGTTGTTTTTGTAGGTGTGCTGATAGGTGTAAGAAAAGTACCCAGAGATGACATGGTCATGTTGAGAGAATGGAGAATAAGATAGTGTTAGTTAGATGGAGGGGGAGGGAGAGGGATGGAGTGGATAGGTATATAAATGAAAATTGTGTGAATCAGATGTGAATCAGAGGAGAGAATCCTGGTGATGGAGAACAGTACTGGATGATATAAAGGTAAGTTGTTTGTGGACATCCCCTGTTGGATTTTGGTGTCTTCATATACTGTAGGTAGATAGATGAAGACGTATATTCAGATTCGAGGAAATTAAGACATGATTAGATGTAGATTGTGTTGTTTCTTTTATACACAGTTCATCCCGATTAGCTTGACTCAAGCTACTTCATCCCATTATTACTACTTAACTCAATGTAGTTCATCTCTTTATTATGACATAACTCAAGCTACCTCCAGACAGTACTGTAGTATCGATAATACATTCATCCTGTAGGGAGCATAGTATGACACAGTAATCTTTCAGACATCCTGCGTAATTCAGCCAAACCCCCTGCCGGATATTGTAAAAATGCTGGATTTTGCATCGGTACCCCAAATTGGCCATCTATTTGGTGTTGAGCCAGATAATGTGTCACCACCCTAAGTTATCCATCTCAACCCTTTTTCCTACAGACATTCCTACAATATTACCCATGAGGAAAGATTAAAAATTAAGCATAAAATACAGTACTGTACAAGTACTTCTCAACTTATGTAATTAATTGATTTCTGCAGTTCTTATGTAAGTCAGATTTTTACGTAAGGCCATATTTTCTCTTGGAGTTTCCACAGTGGAGAGAAAGAGCAAACATATGTGCCACATCACTGTTTCGCCCTCCACTCCCATAATGATGTCCACTTTTGTTGCCATTGTTATAGGGTGTTATTTTTTGCTGCTGCTCTCACCACCACTACTACTATTCCATTTTTGAGATGTTGAGAGTCAAAGTAACTAAAAACACAACCATATACCTCCTGCTACAACAATAACTGCATGTGTACTGGCAAAACAAACTGGTATGTCGGATGTACACAAACGCCATCTGGTGCCTGAGTAATGAAGTAGGACTTGGCAAGCATTTTAAATAACTAGAATTCGCATTATATTTTTATCTTTGAAATTAGTTTTTACTTATCTTCGAAATTGCAGAAGTAGAGAGTATCTGTACAGTAGTGATACAGTACATATAGTATAGTAGAACTGTATCTGCAGCAGCCTGGGCACAGCCACAAAAGCCACAAATTCAGCTGTCACGCAGAACTGTGGTACAGTAGTCAGAGCACTAGGGCATGGAGTACAGAGGGGCCACAAGGGAAGTCCCAGCACAACAGCAGTGAGCAAGACATGGGGGGCCACAGGCTAAGTCATAGCATTGGGTGGTAGCCACCACGTGGGTCACAAATGCACAAGGCTTAAATAGGTCCTCATTATATGGTAGTGAAGGGAATGAGAGATGTTTTGCTTGGCGCATTGGGTGGGCTGCTCCCATAGTGCATTGTGATTGGTTGGTGTGTTGCGATGCCTGCCCACGCACCGATTGGATCATGTGTCTGAACCAGATCTATCTATCTATACTCCTCAATCCCGTACGAGGTGGCCACAAACAAATCGCTTCCATGTCGCTCTGTCCCCTGCCATTTCACTGCCCTGCTACCAGCTCACACCCCCCTCTCTCATATACCTCTCCACTCCATCCCTCCATCTCATCCTCGGCCTCCCCCTCCCTCTCCCCCCCTCCACCTCACTCACATACACTCTCCTCATCAGTCTCTCACTTTCCATCCTCTCCACATGCCCAAACCACCTTAATGTGTTTCTCCTAACGCTTCCTATCACATCCACATCCACACGACAATGCTCCTTCACTTCCTCATTTGTTAGTCTGTCTCTCCATGTGACTCCACATGCTCCTCTCAAATAACTCATTTCCACTGCTCTCACTCTTGACTTCTGTCCCTCCAACAAGGTCCAAGCTTCACTTCCATATGTTAGAGTTGGTATCACAATACTGTCATGTAGCAGCTTTTTCACTTCCATGCTCACCTTTCTTCCCTGCTGCACCCTTTCAAGCACTTCACCCTCCATACTTCCTTCCTTACTCATCACACTGCCCAAGTACTTAAATGCACTCACATTCTCCATATCCTCCCCATCCAATCTCACTGTACATTAACTGACATCACTTCTCTCGAAGACCAGATGATACATAGAATTGTCGAAAAATGCTTAGTACCACCGATTGCTTCCCGTTTCTGATCTGGATATTGCCTAATTTTGCTGGGCATTGTTTTAATAGAGCTGAGCCGAAAGCACTGGATAATGTGATAGGTCAGAAATTGTGACAATGGATAAATGAGAATTTACTGTACTGTAATGTGCAATACACATTGTGCTATTCATGTTTTTATGTGGAGGCTAGATCAGGACTGAGTCTTAATTTCTAACAAAAAGGATACATAAAATGCACACAGTTTGCACCTGCACAACCATTCCCTCGTGTGTCTTTATTTCACTCATTTTAAGTATTGCCACATATAATGTGTGAAATACTGTGCAGCTTTTCAAATGTTTTGGCGGGACTAGTTTGGGACTGAGCGTCACTGCCTGCACACTTGACCCACATATGACAGCTTCCTTGACCATGTGAACAGCTGATCTAGTACATATTATTATTGAAGCAGCTCTTGTTATATTTCTGTCATTTCTTTACTTACTTAATTTTGAATGGCAAAATTACACCATATGAGTGTAACTTGAATAAGTTCTTAACTTTGTAATATAAATCTGAATCTTCGCAAGAAGAACCTTTGTAACTTGAGGATTAACTATATATAGCCAGTTCATCACAAATAAGAGCCATGATCTTTTCATCATATGATCTTTTACAGCAATCTTTATTTACGTTTTGATCAGCGGCCATAATTTTTCAGTTCTTCATAGTCTGTCTGTGTTTGTGGACGGAGACCAAGTGGGCCAAAGCAGCACTGTACTTAGTTTTTTTTTATTGAGGCAAAGATGCACTCGACAGGTTTGTGATGATTGGCTGAATGCAACATTGCTTCATAATGTCTTTACTCGTTAGCATTATTAATTAACAACATACATCCGAGAGGGAAATTTGGGTTAGTAAATGTTATTCAGGCATGTTGCATTCAGGCAGTCATCACCAACCTGTAAGTGCATCTTGGCCTCATTAAAAAAAAAAAAATGGGTATAGGTGAATTTTGAATCCCAAACTCCACCCCCAGTCTGTCAGATCACAAGTTTGTGGTAAAAATTTGCAAGCTGGTAGATATATAAACATATTGTATCTGCCACTGAAAATCAGGCTGTCAGAATTTAACCACACTAAATATGTGATTCTTCTTCACAAGCAATAATGATATCATGTATCGACAAAAAGTCCTAACTTTCCTGTCATTGTATAATCAGTTTATTGCATACCGTAGTGGTTATCTGTATAACAAGGGTCTGCTGTACCCCTTTGGTGGGAAGATCTGTAGTGTGCTGATCACTTTCAGGACATAAATCAGATGAAATGGAAGTTCCAACTGCATGTTTGAAATTCTTTTGTTGTAAGGGCTACATTGCTGTGTGCACAAAAAGTAAGAAGAATGGAAGTAACCATCTTAAATGTCAAGACCAACTTGCCTAGCCCCGGGCTCCTATGCTCCTCATGGGACAATGTAGGATTGGATGATAGATTGTGAAGTTAATGTGGAAAGGCAAACAGAATTTATGAAGAAGTTTGGGAGTATTAAGGTGTTGATGTGGAGGTGCTAGAAAATGTTGGGAGTACCATGAGATGATCTGGACATGTGGAGTGATTGGAGAATGAGAAATAAACTAGAAGATTGTATGAGTGAGGCACAGGGGAGGGGGAGACTCAGGGATGAAGTGGAGAGGTACATGAATGAAAATTTTGCTAAGCAGAGGGAGGGTTGCCTGATTGGAGAGGACAGGTTGATGTGGGGGTGATTTGTTCATTGCTACCCCCTCTAGAATTTGGGTATCTGGCTGTTGATAGAGAGGAAAGTAGAAAGATGGATGGTTGCCAGATTCCAGCTCCTTCATGTTTTAGTCACTTCAGCAACTACTTGGAGGAATATGAAGAGAAGTAACTTGTTGTATGGTCCCTTTCCCCAGGAATTTCATAAATTTGTATCCATTTCACTTTCTGTTACAGATTATAGTGTCACCCAGGAAGAGGAAACTTAGTGCTCCTGAATTTCCAAAATCAGTAACGAAGAAGACTAATAAATCTAAAGCAGCCTCATCAAGTGACCTGCCGCAGAAAGCCCACAAGTCCCCGGTTGAGCAAAAGACAAGAGGGAGAAAGAGCACATCTACCTTGAGGAATGTTGACAGATTCCCAAACAGGAAGTCCTCTCCATCTCGTAAGAGATCACAAGGAAAGAAGTTACTATCGTCTTCAATGAGGAAACTGGAAGACAAGAAATTGACACCATCTCCAAAGAGAAAATTAATGTTGGAAGATGAGGAAGAAATTCAGACATCTTCTTCTCTAAGAAAACTAGTTATCAGAATAGGACAGTGTGTAGACAAAAAGTCATCTTCATCTCCAAAGAAAAAATTGTTAAGTAAGAAAGTGTCTTCACCTTCAAAAACAAAATCGGTGACCCCAGGCAGCAAGCTATCAGTGTCTCCGAGGAATATTTTGCGAAGCTCCAAGATAGTAAAACAACTGGCCACCCCATCCCCAAGAAAAGGCACCCCAAAGCAGAACACATCATCAAAGAAGGCCTCACCATCACTCAAGAACAAAAGTGTGAAGTCTTTAACTTCCGTTAATGAAACGCCTTCCTCAACCAGCAAAAAAGTTGCACAGTTAAGAAGAACTCCATCCCCTGATGTTCGGTATCAAATAGTGATGAAACGAAGTGTGGTGTCTTCATCCAAAAAGTCAGTCTCTTTATCACAGAAACCAAGGAGGATCAAGATGAATGCCACTAGCCCTGCAGAATCAGCTGTATCTTTTAGAAAAACTCCTATGTCCAAACGAAAAGTGAAAGACTTAGAAGAAGAGGATGACCTAGGTAAGTTTTTCATACAGTGATTGTGAGGAATGTACTCCTGTGATTCTGAGGAAAATTATTAAAGAACATTAGTAGTTGATAATGATGTGAGCACTTTTTTCTTGAGCATTATTTGATAAATGTGTATGTAAAACTTCTCATAGCACTTACAGTGGGTGGTGGTGACCATGTACTCATGTGATGTAGTGTTGTGTATTTCTTCCCTTCCTTTTTACATTCTCTGCATCTCATCTCCCGTCTTCCAATACAGTATTCCCATTTCTTCCCGTCGATTTCTATTACTCTTCTTTCCACCTCAGATGGCTTTATGCTGAGTAACATTCCTAGTGAGTTTCTGTAACTCAGGAAACCATTTACAATGCGGTGTGGTAGCCATATAACCAAATTACGGGGTGAAGTGGAGCTAGCTATGGTGCCTCTGTTAGCTGAATGGAGAGATGCAAATGCAGTGTCCATCCAGAAACCAAATCTCCACACTATTCCCCCAGACTCACCATGATGAAGTGTTGTCAACCACAAGGGAACGTTGGTTCATTGCACAGGATGGCCGTTGGGGGGGGGGTAGTTGCTTCTCTCCAGTGGAGGGTCTAGTTGATCAGGCAGACTGGGTTTGATTAACAACAACAACAATGCATCCTCATTTCATGCAAGTAAATCACTCCTTCATGCTGTGCAGTCAAATCTGGCTCAATAAAAAATCATTAACCCTACCAGGTTTCAGCCCTGGTCAGGTTACATCTATCCTAGAGTCCGCCGCACTCGCACTGACCCACATCTTTGCATCTCATTATTTTTGTTTGATTGGTCAGTGTAAATTCACATTTCATGAGAGAATGCTGGTTTTGGTGTCAGTTTAAAGCTGGTTAGTTGTACTTTATTGTAGTATGTTCAAAAAAGGAAAGCAGAGAAATTAAAAAGTCAAAATGACAAGTTGATGTTAAGCAAAAACCAAAATGTTTTTTGCCTTGCCATAGAAAATTATTCACCAAGAATAAAGTAATAAAGAGATATAAATTTGGTTTGAACCATGCAAAATTACAATAAATTACTTTTGCAATGGTATATAGTTTGTGGCTATTTATTCATGTTATTTTGCGGTAAAGTGAAAGAAAAAATATGCACAATTTTGTATGCTTCTCGGCAGCATATTCGCTTAGTGATCTTTTTCTTTGATTGGTATGTGTAATTAGCAGTGATCCATGGCGAGCTGTGGCTCGCAACATGATGCTACGCAGCCGAGGTGTGGCTTGCAACACGATGCTACGCAGCCTGAGCTGTGGCTCGCAATCCACGGGTTAACTAAGTGCTCCAAAACTACCTTGAAAAGTCACTAATTCGTTTTGTTTCGTTTTGTTTTTGAAGGCTCCAACATGCTTGCATTCAACGGCCTTGGTCTCCTAATGGCAGCTCTACATGCTGCTCGATCTTTGGCATCCTCCCTATTCAGTCCTTTAACCCTGAGGTCACACTTAATGACCTCGTCCCATGTCTTCCTCGGTCTACCCCTCCCAACCCCTTCCCCAGTATTAACACTTCTCACCTTCTGCACCTAGTTATCATCCCCCATCCTCTCCACATGTCCAAACCACCTCAGCCTACCTCTCCTCATCACAACACCAGTACTCTCCAGTCCCATCCTACCTCTCAACTCTCGATCATAAACCCAGCCCCCCCAGGCCTTGCACGCAGGGATGCACTGCATATCCACCTAATCATTGTCATTTCTGTATGTTTAAGCTTGCGAATATCCTCTTCCTTTACTGCCCAGGTCTCACTGCCATACAGCGTCACATTACTAACACATGCTGCGTACAAAGACCCCTTAGTTTGTAAGGAGAGTCCTCTCAATGTCAGGGGGCAACAGCTCCATGAACTTCTTCCAACCACTTCTCACCCTAGCAACCGAGCTAGCTCCAGCCCCACCTCCAGCAAATAACATGTCACCCAAATAACAAAACTCTTC
The DNA here is from genome assembly GCA_018397915.1 of Birgus latro. Taxonomy (NCBI): domain Eukaryota; kingdom Metazoa; phylum Arthropoda; class Malacostraca; order Decapoda; family Coenobitidae; genus Birgus; species Birgus latro. The sequence goes on from JAGKTI010013263.1 coordinate 17,843, forward strand.
CACACACTCAAGAGACTCACCAGCAAGTTCAGTCCTTTCATGCCTAACAATCTCCACCTGCTCTCCCCGACACACCGCACACATAAAATTAGCATTATCTCACAGTCTACCTCTAATACCACTACATCTCTTGTGCACCCATTTATCACAAACACTGCACAAGATGGAATTACTTCCCACACCTTTGTGACAAATTATTCCAGACTACTGGAAGTAATTTTACTTTACTGTACTCATTTCACACATATTTCAGATTTCATTGTCCTCTAATGTACTGTGTAATACAGCAGTCACACATTTAGCAGAAACATGGTGCACTCTTTAACAGCTGTAGGTGGCAGTGATGAGTGGGGAGAAATAACAGCTAAATGAGAGTCTCTTGGAGGCTTTGCATGCCAGAACTAGTCAGACTGGTTTTATTGAAGGGTGCCAAATATGGCACAGTACATATACGTTGCTGAGAGCTTCGATTTTAGTTTTTTTGCTGCAGTCCTGATGTGGAGGTTCAAGAGGTGGCTGGAGGTTTCAGTATTAAAGGTACATTCTGCCGGAGACATACGGTAGTTTACTATAGTTTAAATGATTTAGACAATAGTAACTTATGCCTCGGGCCTTCTGTGCCTGAATGGGTCCAGATTGGCTGTTATTGTCCACAGAATCACACAGCTAATTGTTCCAAACTTTCTGTGTAAAGCCTAAAGAAAACATTTTGAGTCTTCTCAGCCACCACCACATTGGCTGATTGATTACCTTTCTGACTACAAAGTTACAACCTCAGACCACCAGAATTTGAATCCAGGTGCAGGCAGTTGGTCCCGCGTGACTCAGGTATTCATCCATCCTTTTGGGTTGGTGGATATCAGTGAGTATCTAGGATAACACTTAGGGAAGTAACTTAACCTGGATGAAGCAGTGGCCTTATATCCAAGGATAATGGTAAAAAGGGTTATGACATTTGCTCCTGGAATGAGGTTTGCCTGGGAAAGAAGAATAATATTGCTAAGGATCGCGTCTCAGGCACATGTTCCATAGAGGTAAAGCTCGGCAGACTTGGGACAGGTTTGCTGGGATTCCAGCCTAAGAAACCAGGTAAACCAGAGACTTACATTGGAAAACATTACTTTTCTTCTCATTTGAGTCTGATGAGAGAAGCATAAGTATGTTAGTCCCTCATTTATCTGGACGCTGGACCTTGGCTCTGTTAAATCATTATCCAAATTTACTTGCTGTCATTTGGACGTAAAATTTCCTGAGAACTTTGGCCAGCCAGCCGACATGTTCAAACATTCGGTATCGTGGCCGCTGGGCTCGAGCTGTGAGCGGGAAGTAGTATGTAACCCACAACCAGAGCTAAAATGTCTTTCTGCCCCTGTACTGAATGGTCAAAGCTGCGCGTTTGTCCAGTCGCTCCCAGCAAACCTCCAGCACCCAAGTAATATGACTGTAACCTGCAAACAGTATCAAAACATCCGTATGCATCCCAACCGAATGTCCAGTGTCGCGCAGCCACTGGGCTAAGTCTTTCCCAACTCCCACCACCATCGATCGCAGACCACAAGCCATGAGTACATGTTCGGTGACAGTAGCCATCCGCCTCTTTACCGAATGTCAGATGTCATGTGGCCACCAGACTAAGTCTTTCCCAGCTGCCACCACCATCAAACACAGACCACAAGGCACGAGTACATGTTCAGTGACAGTGGCCATCTGCCTCACTATCCCAGTGTTGCACAGCCATGTGGAGACACACACACACACACACACACACACACACACACCAGCCAGCCAGAGCGAACGGACATGTCTCAACCACCTCTGCAAACCTTGCGTAGTTTTCAGGAATTTATGTTTGTCCTGTCTCCTGTAGTCTTGTCTAAAGTTTAAAGTATTGTATGTTAATATAGTCTACCGAAAATGTAAAGAGCTATTGTCAGTGAGTATACATGAATGTTCATAGGAATCTTGGTAACATTTGTTAGTACTGTAACCAACCATCAAACATGGCCAACAGTGTAAACATCGAGGGACGCGAATTTCCAGGATTTGATGGTGAAACAAGTGTGATGGATTTAGTTAAAACATTGATTATGAGAATTAGTGAAATGGAAAAGAAAGTGGAGGATCTAGTATCAAGAAACATGCCTGAAAATGCCAAAAACACTATATAAGGTCTGATACAGGCCAATGAGACAGCGAACCAGGAGATCAAGAATTTGGAACAAGAAAATATTGAATTAAGGAGAAAACTAGAGGAAAGCAGAAACAAAATGGAGAAGGTGAGTAGTGTGTTAGAGGAGCAAAAAACAAAGTGGGTAATTGTGGAAGAAGAACAAAAAGAAGTGGTCAGTTTACGGGAAATCATTCAGGATGAAAGAGAAATGAACAAGAGAAAAATGGTAGAAAATGTAGTGAAAATATTGAAGAAAAATGAAAAAATAGTGAGAGAAACTGTAGAAAGGGACAGATGTGTGATAATATTTGGAAACAGGGAGGTGGAAGAAAAGGTTAGATCTGTGAGACTCGAGAGAGACTCGAATCAGGTGAGAAAACTATTGGGCAAGATCGATCCAGAAGGAAAGAAATTGAGGAAGTACGGAGGATAGGGCCATATAAGAAAGGGAAAGCAAGACCAGTGAGAGTTGAATTGTCATCAGAAAGTGTATCATCATCATCTAGACCTCCTTTCCCACCCTAGGGAAGGGTGAGGAGTAGCAGCGTCCAGACAGCCCAAATTTGCCCAATCCAATGGGCCACGCTTCCATTCACTCATCATTCAAACCCCCAGAATCTTGATTCTATTGGATACGCTTATTCACCACGTTTTGTAGCTTCACATAAACGTATCCAGTAGAGTCAGTTCGGACGCTGCCATGTTAAAAAGGGGTGCCAAATCCCTGATCATGCACTTCTTCTCACAACATTCATCCAACCAGCTCAATCTCTTGTCAGTTCCCTAGCCCCACTGCCTTCTCAACCTCTCTTTCTCACACACTCATTCACCATGTCATTCCACCTTCTCCTTGACCTACCTCGCCTCCTCCCTCCTTCAGATTTGCTCAGATGTACCTTTTTCACCACTCTGTTGTTATCCATTCTCTCCACGTGACCATACCATCTCGGTACACTGTCTTCGATTCTGGCGTCTACTGACATCCTCACTCTAAATTATTTACGAATCACGTTATTTCATATCCTGTCCACCCTCTATACTCCACATACGTTCCTCAGCAGTTCCATCTCCACTGCTCTTACTTTTGACTTTTCATTTTCATGCCACACTATAGTCTTACATCCATATGTTAAAGTTGGCACTAACACTCCTTCATGTCAGCCTCGTGCAGCTGTAACATTCAAGCCTCTATTTCTTATCAAGGCCTTCATTGTACCAGCTACTTTCCTCCCTTGTGTTACACTACTTTCAACTTCTTTTGCACATTTTCCTCTCTTTTCTATCACTGTACCCAGGTATTTGAACTCTCTCTCTGCAATTCCAGTCTCTCCACTCACTCTGTATTTGCACTGGGAGTCACCTTCTCTTTCAATAACCATCACTTTACTCTTTTCTACATTTACTTTCAAGGCACGATGCTCACAGAGATCAGCGAAATTCTGCACTGGTCAACCAAGTTCTTGTCTGGTGTTTGCAAGCAGTACTGCATCATCAGCGTACAACATATTTGAGATATTCCATCCATCACCATTCATTACCAGTGCCATCCCTCTCTCCATTACTCATGTTTTTACTTCTCTCATCACCCCATCCATATACTGTATATATATATTGACCAATGATGGGGACATCACACAACTTTGCCGCATGCCCACACTGATCGTTAACCATTCACTTAGATGCCCATTAACCCTTACACATGCTTCGCTACCATCATAAAAACTCTTGACAGCACCTAGCAGCTTACCATCTACACCGTACATGCGCAGAACTTTGCACAATCCTTCTCTCTCTACTTTGTCGTATGCTTTTTCCAGATCCATGAATGCCATAAGCACCTTATAGTCCTTCTCACAAGCCTTCTCTGCTATCTGTCTCACTGCAAATATTTGATCCACACATACTTTGCCACTCCTAAAGCCATCCTGTTCATCACTCACTAGGTCTTCTGATATCTCTCTTACTTTCTCTGTAATAATTCTTCCATATACATTCCGTAACACTCAGTATACTTATGCCATGATAATTCTTGCACTCACTTTGCTCACCTTTGTTTTTGTACAGGGGTACAATCACAGCCTTTTTCCACTGCTGGCACAGTTACACTCATCCATGCCTTCTTACGTATCTCCAACAAGCACTTCATTCCACTCTTTCCACTACACTTATAACCCCAGCTGCTTTCCCATTTTTCAGTCGCTTCACAGCCCTCTTCACCTGTGCGAGTGTCACGTCTCATGGCACTGGATTCCTTCTCAGCACACCCCCAAATCCAATCATGTTTACAGCTGCTCTGCTCTTTCTGTTCCCAGTCATCAGGCTTTTGAAATATTCTTTCCATCTGATCCTTACTTCATCCCCTTGGGTTAATAATCTACCACCTACATTCCTCACACCATCACATTTCTTTCCACTTTCATTCTACATTTCCTCACCTGTTTCCAGAATAACTTCCTGTTTTCAGGGTAGTTTGCATTAATTTTTCTTCCTAGATCATCATTTACCTCCATCTATTTCCTCTTCACTAGTCTCCTTACGTGCTTCTTGCTCTCAATATATTCAGTTCTTATTTCAACTGAACCCCTGTCCTGCAACCACTTTAGCCACTTCTTCCTGTTTTCCTCCACTGCTCTCTTAACCTCATCATCCCACAATGCCGTACCTTTCTTCTTTGTTGTTACTCTTACCACAGCACATAACGCTTTAGCATTCCTAAGAAAGTGTAGTAAACGATATACAGTACTTAAAGTGACCTAGAAACTAAGTAAAGAGGCAGGGATGGAAAATATTACAGTAAGAAAAATTTAAATGAAGATGAAAGAGAAGTTTTAAAATCTTTGAAGGAACAAGTAAAGGAAAAAAAATGACAGGAGGACACAAGAAGAATGTAAAAAAAATTTTGGAGATTGATGGATATGAAAGTAATGAAGTGGTATGTGTGGAACTAGAAGTGAAGGAAACAAAGGGGATGGTTATGAATATGAAAAAGAGAAGAATGAATAAAGATAAAACCCGGGCAGTACAGTAGCATGTACAGTAGGCCCGGAAAGTATTGACTTTTTTTGCCGACGTCATTCTTCTTCGCGTTAAGTGAAGTAGGGTCAAGACTACCCTCCCCTGTGATGCGGAATGAGCTGATGCTTTTTCAGCGGGAGCTGGCAACCCTGCTTGATAGGTTTGGCACCACAGGAGCAGGCTCAGTAATGTTTGGGCAGCCACAGGAGGAGGATTGTCTCAGTTTGTGATGCACCACGAGGGCATGTTTTGACTCAAATAACAGTTATTTGGTTACCTACCACATTCTTATCATGCCTAAAG
>JAGKTI010013264.1:9160-21660 GCA_018397915.1 Birgus latro
GGAGCGTATTGCACATTTATATCCTCTTGCACGCTACTGATGCAAACTGTGCCAATATTAAAGAGCTACAAATAACATCTTAGAGCACAATTAAGCGTAGTGTTAATTAAATCGGTAAGCCAAAAGTGCCACGACATCTCTAGCCAATTAGAATACGGCCCTGTGTCCGAGAAACAGGTGATTCAATTTTTCGATAGGTCTGGTGATGAAATTCGATCGCTGAAGAGGTGGATGATGGTGGTTTATTGATCACATAGTGCCACCAATGGGAAGGGGCTAGTCATCTAACCCTTGACCCTCTCAGAATGATGATGTCTGTTCTGATTTACTCTGTGTTGTTTCCTTCAGACGATATTATTCAGCTTAAACTTTTTCGAGAAGTTATAAGAAGCCCAGGCACCAGTGTTGTAATTTGGTGCGGTGTGTGTGTGTGTTTTTGAGTCCCTGTTGCAACCTTCAGCCTATATTATTCACCTTAGAAGAGACTTTTTCGAGGAGTTACAAAAACAGTCTTGGTAGTGTGTCTTGGTAGTGTTATAATTTGGCTTGGTGTCTGTATGCTTGTGGGTCCTTGTTCCAGTGTCTGAAATTTATAACCGTATGCATAAGCTTTTATCGTAAAGGAGAAAGCAATGTCCCATTTTTTCCTTTTTTTGCGATAATTTCTGATGCAACTGAGAAAACAGAACGTATCAAGCCCCTCTGTGTAGCTACTGACTACGCTTTGTAATGTGGGGTGCTGGCTGACCGATGCAACCATGCCTATAGTTTATTTACTTTAACTTTGCGCCGATTTTATTCCTTCTGCAGCTTATTTCGCGTAACTCGGTGGCAGAAAGGGACAATGGTACGACTTTCCATCCTTTCCATAGCGCTTCTTCATGACTAACAGTATAATCGTGTGTTAATATCGTATAGCTGAGAATTTTATGACGAGGAGGTGGTAAATTTAAGGCAGGTTAGAGAAAAAAGGAGTATACTTACAACGGGGTTCCATATTGTTAGAGGCGTGCATTCTGCTAGGTGATTTAAGTTCTAAGCATACAGTCTTCCATGCCAGCGTCTTGTGGTGTTTTATACGCCCCTCTGGAACCCACGTGCTCAAAGGTCAGGACGTCGGCCACCCAGATGACGCCTCTACATTTTAATGGACCTTCTACACACTGATACTGCTTTTTTTCTTTCTTTCTTTTTTCTTTCTTTTTAAGAGTAGCGGTGCCTGAGTTTTCTGTCTGCGTGCGGATGGAAGAAAGAAAAATGTACCGAGGCTTCTTCTACGTTCTTTCTGTTTCTCAGTCGCTGCCTCCCCACGCCTTTCTCTCCCTCTCTCTCCAGTGTAGATAAACCTGATTTTTCTCTTGGCAACCAAATGCCGAAGACTGTAAAAAAGATTGAGTCTGTCAGTCTAGAATTGAATATGAGATGGGGTAGGAGGTGAGGTGGGATAGGGGATGAGGTGAGTCAGGGGTGATGTGAGGCAGGTAAGACAGGAATAGAAGTGAGCTGAGGCAAGAGGTGACATGAAGTGAGGGAGAATAGAGGGGTTTCGTGGATCTTGTGACTTATGTACACAACTGTGATAGAATGTATTATTATATCATGAACAACTTTCCTGAAAATTAAGCGACGTGCTCATCGTCGTTCTCATTGTCATTTTCACTTTCACCATCATCATCATCATCATCATCATCATCATCATAACTCCGGAAGAATATACTCACATACTGGAATTCTGCTTATTTTGAGAATTAATCGTTTTAGACCAAAACTACTGTATATTCACAATACACAGTTTCAGTAACTGAGCATAATAATTCTCCCCATTAGTCAGTTCAAGGGTTTGCTAGTTAATACTGGAGTCAGACGAGGTCCAGCCATAAGAACAGGAAATTACAAATGTAAAACTATCAAGAGAGTGTGTGTTTTCATATTTTATTCCATTACCGCATTCTCTCCCGCTTCTTTTTACCCGTGTCCTTTCCCCCCAGGCCTTACCAGCATCCGGGGCCTGATTAATGTTGAATTGAACTCCATTTACTATGTCCGGCCTCCATTACTACTAAAGACGCCTTAATGAGAAAGAGCCGAGTGGTTGTCAACGGAACCACGGCGGGTTACTGTAGGGACCATGATTCTTATTTATAAATCTCACCAACACCTTTTCCTCAGCGATTTATTTTTGGGTAAGGGTGGTTAATATTCTTTAATGCGTACGGCGAGTTGCTTTAGGGTCCATGTTTCGTATTGAGAAAACTCCTAACACCTTTTCCTTTTGCGATTTATTTTAGGATTTGTGTGGTTAATATCCTTTTGTACGTACGGCGAGTTACTTTAGGGACCATGGCTCGCACTCTCGCCATTTAAGGAAGCTCCCCAACACCCTTCATCATCATCATCATCATCATCATATTTCAAACTAATGCATTTGCCGTGACTGAAGGAGAGGTCAAAGAAAATCACTAAAACAGACGAGCTGTTATGATTTTATTCTTGGTACGGTTGCTCCTCCAAATGTAGCATTTCTTTTTCCTGCTTTACATTTTGAAGCAATGACGAATCGATTGAGAATATCCTCCAGTAATTTTCCATGTATGCATATGCCTGCTTGTTGTATCGATACAGCATAAATAAAGAGCTCTGTATGACGGAACGCATCTCATTTTAGCGATTTATTTATTTATTTTTTTTTTTTTTTACACATTTTACCTTAGTATCTTCTATGGAATTTATGCATGCTTTGTCGATATTGAAATTATTTATATAACTTACAGGAAAGGGGTAGAGCATAAAAAGAAAATCAGTCGCTAAGGAAGAGGTGCTACTAAGCTTCCTTTGCCACTTGAAATATAGCCCCCTGCCTCTTCACTACCCGGAACTGAAATTGTGGTTCTCTGTTGATTTAGGTTTTATTTCGAACCTCTGGCGCCATTTTCCTGGTATTATACTCTGTTCACTTTACCTGGGCCTAAAACTGCCATCCCTCCACATAGAATACTAAGTTATAATGATAGATATGATGTTAGTCACGAAGAATTGCTACAGAAAGGATGAAGGGCCACAGTATTGTCTTTTTCTGCCACTGAACTATGTGAAATAAGCTGCAAAGGAATGGAAATTTGGGCTAAGTTAAAGTGAACGAACTGTTGTAGAGGAACTATTGCTTGACCGTGAGTGTAGGTCTTTCAGTTGAGTATTCAGGACTGTAGGAAGGGGGGAGGAGTATGTTCCTTTAGGTTAACATTCTCTGTCCCAGAAAATGAGAAAGGGGTGGTGATTGGATGAAAGTGGGAGGAGAGAGGTAACAGAATATTATAATTTTGTAGAGAATTCGAGGGTTTGGGGCTCGTAAAACTGTCGCCAACATTTGGAGTGCCCTTTCAAAAGCTAAATATAAAAGAAGAACGGGATTTGCACTAAAGAGATAACATAATATAAAGGTGAATACCCCTCCTCCCTGTGAGACAAACTTGTTACTACAGTGCCGTCTTTTCTCAGGCCTCAGTGGCTAAATGAACCATATAAATTCTGAAAAAAATTTGGTGCCGGATGTTCTTTGGTCAGCTGTGCCGTCTAATCAACTTCTTCAGGAGGGAAACACAGGCTTCCATTTCTGTCCGTCGGGCGGGGAAAAAATGGCGCCACAACATTCGAGCGACAATTAGACGTTTTTTCTGGCGACGAAATTAATCCTATATTTTTCCTGGTGACATTATGGATGGGATATAAGGACATCCTATTTTTTCCGAGCGTGAGATAATTAGTACTTCATAGCGCCATTGTCACCTCACCCTACAATTACAGAGTCGAATGTCAGAGAGAGGCAGGTGTGGCTGTGACGGGGAGGGAGAGAGGGAAGAAGGGCTGACTTTTATATACCGGTATCTGTCCTCTGTGTCCGCTCTGTTAACTTTTCTGACTGTTCTGTGGCTTTTCTGTCTCTCCCATCTTTTTCTTGGGTATAACGAAGATGGTGAAACACACAGCGACTTTAAATATACTTCACATTTGTGCAGTCTGCGCACATTACGAATAAAGTCTGCAAATTATCTGCATGATTAGTTACAACAGTGGCATGATGTGAGATAAGTAAGCCTCACGGTACAAGATGCGATTTTAACATTTATCATTCGTAATATTTGTATCTGGGAACGACTGTGAAACACCATCTGCGTTCTTCACATTATCCCAGTAATTTTGGCATCAAGCAGTCGCCGAAAAGTGGCATCACTCAAAGTGGATTCACTTCGAGTAGCATCGAGTGCGATTCAGGGTCTTTGAACTTTCGCTTAAGCATGCAACCGTAAGGTTCAAAACGCTAGTTGTGGCTGACATTTGAAATCGGTGCTAATAGTAAGTGCTTTCATTTGCTTGCATTTGTTTGCACCTTAGCCAATACCAGTGACATTGATATCCGTGTTGCCGTGCACACAGACATAATCATAACAACACTTGTTACTTTCACTACAGACGGCACTTTATTATTCGTACTCCGCCGGTATGAGGAATAATTAATTCTGGCTACCACTTTCCCTTAGAGGAAAAGGTCCGCTCGTAGTTTGACTTACAGTAACTGTTGAAGTAACACTTACGGTAGTGGACTCTTGAAGTTCGAGGTCTTGAGATCAGGATAATGGTAAGAGAGGAGTATATTCGCTTGTCACTTTGGTACTTCGTGTTTTTCCCTATTCCTCTTTCCGGATCCTACCCACCTCATCAGTAAGAGCGGTAATAGGATGAGAATAGTGATTATAATGAGGATGACAGTATCGTTTTCACCATCATCATCATCATCATCATAATAGTAGTAGTAGTAGTAGTTGTAGTTGTAGTAAAGTTTCTTAGTGTGGAACAGAAGGTAAAACAAAACTGTAAAATCCTAATGATGGTTAACCCCTTCAATAGATTTTCTTATAGTTTATTCTCGTTGCTTCCAGACGATTAAATTCAGAGAGCCACCTAGTACCAAGGGGATTAATGAAAACTGCATCTAATTCTGTCACTTCTAATAGACTATCCTAAGCTGAAAATTACGTGGAGGTAGCAAGAATAATATATAAATAAAGTGGTCGGGGTGAAGGGGTTAGCCTGTTCAGCCAAAGGACGTCAGTTTGATTTAATTCTACCTTCGGGCGATGTTGTTCAGCGTAGAAGAAACTTTTTGAACTGAAAGAGTTTTTATAACTTTACTTAATCTCTCCACTACTAGGATTCTCTACTCAGTTGACTAAAATCATTCTGTAACAGCACGTAAACAAAAGAAACCGTTGATGATCGCACCTCTTCCAGCAGTATTCTAAAAGGAAAGGAATATTTACAGGCGCGGGGAGAACTGGTCCGTGTCGAGTTCTACTTCTGAGTAAAATGTCGTTTTCTTAAGTAAAAAATATATATATGGTCGTGCATACTAGTGTGTTCACTCCCCTCGGGATCGCCTCCTCATAGGGGGCGGAGGAGTCCCTCCCTTTCTACAGCATGGTCCGGGTGGAGGTCTATCTTTGTACAAAATTTCGTTTTCCTAAATAGATTAAAAAGAGAGAAAGATATGGCCGTCATATCGGCCTTGCCAAAGACTGCTCCTCACCCCTATGGGTGGCTACCCTCGGAGGTCCAACACTGTCTAAAATATGGTTCGGTTGGAAGTTTACCACTGTACAAAATTTCGCTCTTCCACCACATCCCCCCAAGGACTGGACCCCATCCTTCAAGAAGGTACAGTAGCTTAGTGGCCGAGTGAGTGAATGAGTAAGTGACACAGTTAGGGAAGACTGTCCTTGCCCGCTTCTGTTAATGCGGCAAAAAACAAAAATGATGTCGTGGTGGTGAATGGGTTAATATCCAGTCCCCTCCCCTGCCCTCAGCACCACCACACTTATCAAAAGGTGAATCAATTCTGTGGTCGGGCCAGGAAGGGGGAGGTAGGGTGTATGAATAGATCGGACGGGAGGGGAGGGGAGTGAGGAGCGGGAGAGGGGAGTGAGGAACAGGAGGGAGAGAAGAGAGAGGGAAGGACAAAGCAACACCTTCCATCACTACCTCCATCATCCCGAGAGAGAGAGGGTGGGGGGAGGAGTGAGGAGCAAGAGAGAGAGAGAGAGGGATATGGACAAAACATGACTGTCCCTCTCTAACTGCGTCATCCCACCAAAGTATTGTCTGTGGAACATTTTTACATGTACACAGATGGGGTTTTCGGCCGGAGCATGTATCTGGCTCAGGGAAGATGGACGTCCCGGGCCCCTTCGGCAAGGTGTAGTACCCGTTAACCTAACAAAAAGGTAGTAGGTGGGTGGTTACCATCGTCCCGGGAGGCACTGTACCATGGAAGTGACGTGCGGCCAAGACCCGGTAATTGACCACAAACAACACTTCCAGGCGGGGAACTCAACCACATTTACCAAGTAGTCATAGTCCGGGCTGAGATTAATACACACACGTATCTCCTATACACAACTCATCTTCTTCTTCGGGGGGCTATGCCTTCTACCAACTTCCCTGAACCTGGCCATATGGAAGGACCTTGTACCGATCATATCTAGGCGCTGTCTTCCACAGGTTGTCGGCTGCTTGCTTGTGGTCGATGATTCTGCTCGGCCAGACAGACTGGGGTAGAGCAACAATAGCAGCAATAAGTTTGCAGATGTATAAGTAATAACAGTGATAATAATTAGTAGTAGTAACAGTAGCAGCAATGGCACTAAGATGGAATGTTTTAAAAATTATTTTTGACTTATAGGAGCAGATAGAGAAGTACACCGGCATGTTAACCATTTTAACATAAATTCTTTAATAAGGTGTTTTAACCCATTCATTACAATGGCATGTTTCTTTTTTAAAAAGTTTTATTATCGTTCAAAAGAATATTAAGGATGTAATGTGCAAACTTTATCGCTTAGGAAGAGGTGCTTCGAAGTCCCCTGGCCTATAGCAAAGTCCTTGTTGAGCTGAATACCACTGAGTCTTTAGCTAGGCAGTATTTATTGTAGTTCTTTCACCATAACTTGACCAAGATTTTTGTCCTTTTTCATCTTATTTCACTTAGTCCAGTGGCAGAAAAAGACAATACTACTGGTCTACATCCTTCACACAGCACGTCTTTGTGATTAGCTGTATAGCCTAGATTCTATTGTTAATCTATTGTTGTATTCATTTATTGTTACAGTATGCATTATATTCCGTTCACTTTAACTTGGCTAAGATTTTCGTCCTTTTACGGCTTAATACATGTAGCTCAATGGCAGAGGACAGTACTACGGCTGTATGTCCTATCCATAGCGCTTCATTGTAACGTGAAACACATTCTGATTGTAATTTAGGGCTGTAATTCAGCATTCAGGGTGGAGGTATAGGAATTTTAGACCAGCTTCTAATAGAAATAGTATAATATGATATAATGGGTTTATTTTTTTCCCAAGATGTGTAGTAGAGAATCGCATCATATACGGCTTAAACTTATTACCCCTTCAGTCTGTTGACGTACGCTATATTTATTCTTGCTATCTCCAGGCGATATTCTTTGGTTGAGGAAAGACTTGCAGAACGGCAGGGGTTAGAAATAACCTTAATCAACCCCCTCACAACTAATGATCTTTCCCAGGTTCGTAAAACCGTCTAGCGGTAGCCTGATGAGAATGAAAAAGATTTCACAAGATTTGGCGTTATATTCTATGGTCAAATTATTTTATTGACTTAATAGGAGTCTTGGTTCCATCTCGCATATTACTTGGGAGACAGAGCCTGGGATAGGAAGCATTGTTAATATACACATATCCCCCTTTTTGAAATTAACTGAGTTGTATTGATTTTTTATTATATATTCAGACCCCTCCTGCGCGATAAGTTTTTGATCGTGTGCAACTGTAGTGCATATACATGAGATTGTAGTGGTACTGCCCGCTGTGAAGTCGTGATAAGCGGAAGGCCCCCAGGCACACGTGACCTCTACAATAAAAACTGAAGATAATAAGTGCGTCAGTACTGGCCGGACAGGTAATGAGCCGAACTGCCACTTAGCGCCGTAACCGCCATCACGGCCAGGGGTGATCGTGGGGCCAATGAGCGGGGTGTGATGACCCTGCGGCACGTGGCGGCTCATGCGCGTGCCTTGTCATGTCCGCTCAGGCACGTGCGGCGGTAGTACGGGCACGTGCAGGGTACTGGAAACACGACATCTGTTGTTCTTGGTCAGGCTAACTAACAATTTACAGCGGAAAAAAGGAGTTTCATATAAACGAGAGCAAATACGCTCGTTCCATAAGTAGGCTTTTGTACATTTTACCAAGGAAGCACCATTATTCAGTAGTTACTGATTGTTTACACCTTCCGTTCGATAACATTGTGGTTTATTAATGTCACCTCCAAATTCTTTACTTCGACATAGAAATTACCTGTCGTAGTTATTAAAGAAGGCTATATCTAACCTCGTCATTCCGAAAAATCTATCCTATGCCAAATAAATCGCCTGGAGACAGAAAAGAGACGTATTCAGGCTGAAGGGGCTCTTTCACCTTAGCTATGTTTTACCTGGAATTACCTAAAATTACCGTGATAAAGAGCGAGTCATAGTTTAGAAAATGATGATGATCATGATGATACAAAATTTCGCAGAGTAATGTGAGTAGTGTACCTGAGTAATGTTTTAATGCATGTAGTTCTGTACAGAATTATTCCATTTTACCTGTTAATATAATTGTAGGCTATGTATAAAGCATACCGGTAAGCTCCCGCGCGGACGGCGGTGTAGCGCGTGTGTCTGTGTCATCACTCCAGTCACTGATCACCGGGACAGTGCCAACCCGAGCAGGCACGTGACGGAAGCGCGTGTCACGTGCGGCTCCCCATGTCTGCACGCGCGTACACATACACGCATCAGCTTTTTACTTGTTACTGAGAGGAAATTACCCCTATTTGCATGCGAGATGTTTGTCGAGTCAATAGAACTAAATAATAATGACAATAAGCGTATTGATTCGAATTTGTTGACTAAATGACCGTGATTGTTGACTGGCGTAATGGTTATAGCGAAGGGGTGGAAGTATTATTGCCAGGTAAATGACCCTCTGTAGCCTGAATTGTGATGAACCGTTCTAATTTTCCCAGTCATGTTCTTGAGCGTGGGAGCCTAGTCTACAGTTTCACCCACTCCCACCCACACCCACCCACTCTTACACTACCCCTACTGCCACAGCATTCCCACCCCACAAAACCCTCCACCTCCTTGCTTTTGTATTCCCATCTCCCTTCCACAAAAGCACCATCTCCACTCTCACAAAACTTCCATCCCCTACACTTCCAGAAAACGACCCCAACTTCCATATCCCACTACCCCCGACTCCCACAAAAGCGCCAATCCCACTTTCACAATTTCCCCTCCTTCTCAACTTCACAATCCTCCCACTCCCACTCCCTATTAACCTGACAACCTCCCCACAACACCCACCTAAAGAACCTTTCACCACCCATTCACGTCCTTACCAGCGGATATAATAATCTGAATGTGGACAGTATTTGAAGTTGCATAGGAGACTTTGTGACAACTCTTTCCTTGTTATGCGTATTGCGCCTTAGTATTCTTATTTATGTTATTTATATATTTCTTTTATCAACATAACTTGCCTCAGTAGCGTATACTTCACGAGAACAGAAAACTATATTAGGCAAAATAAATCGCCTGAGGATGATGGGTTACGAAATCTCCGAAGTGACTAGAAATACTGCCTTGTGACTTGAGAAAAATATTATTCATTATCATGCAAGATACGCCATTATAAAGTAAGAAAGTAGCACAGTTTTGAAAGCGGACAACGAATTGTACATTAAATAATACATAACTTTAAAAAGGGCAACATTTCTAAACATAAATGGTCCGTTGTTTATCATGTAACACCCTCAGCCAAGAAATTAAGGAAACGATAAATATGGAGAAACTTTCAAGTCTTTTCAAAACCCTTCATCACTTGAGGGTGATTTCCTGAACTAAATAAAATAGTTTAACGATTGCTGGAAGAAGGTGACGTGATATCTCGGGCTGAAGGGTTGAGAGTATTTCTGTAGGGTTACGAACGTTGGTTCCTTCTTTTTGCATTAACCCCCACATTCCCATGACGTATAATTTGTTTTATTCTTGCTACAGTCAGGCACCTTAATTAAGAGTATGAGAAACTTTTTGCCAACATGAAGAGTTAAAATTTATCTCCTTAACTACGAGAGAGATCACGTAAAATTGACTTGAAATCATCTGACTTCTGGTTGCGAGAGGAATAAACCTGAAATGAAATATGCATCATCAGAGTAAAGGCTTAAAAAAAGGCATATTACAGGAAAGTTTCTCAAGTGGAATGTCGAGAGGCTGACAGCAGGTGTAGATGGGACTTATCTTTTCCCAGTAGTGTGGCAGGGAAGGAAGAAATGCATGTGTGGCTCATTTCACTGAGTGCTGTGATGATGGATTAGCATTATTTCGTATCCGCCTTTCCGTACCTGGATCCTGCTCATTCTATTTATGAGAGTGAGAAACAGGGCAGGATACTGATAATGGAGTTGTTGTTTTTGATGACAGTAGTTCCTGCGACGAGCTTGGAATACGATTTAGTGGGCAGAAAAATTCACCATCATCATCATCACTGAGATCAGCATCGTCATCATCATCATCACCATGATGATGATGATGATGACGATAATAATGATATGATGAATTCTCGGCCCGCTAAGTCGTGTTTCCAACTCGTCGCAGTAACTGCAATATTGATCCCTCAGTGAAAGCGGTACTATCAGGTCCTCTTCCAACCCCTAGCCTCTAACACTTCTCCCTCTTTACAAAATCCCTCTCTCCTCCCCTCTCTCCGCTCTTTATATTAATTCCTCTTTATCCCAGGCTCTTTATTCCCCTTCACTCTGGGGAAGGAGCCTCTGCCTGTCGGGTGATAACGTGTCCGTCTACCAGTTCCCCTGGCCTAGGTTCAATCCCACCAGGGGCCGTGCATTTAAGAGGGTGCAGCGGTATGTCCTTCCATGTGTTTTCACGTGTTCACACCCTTTCGAGGTTCCCCCAGCAACATATACAGACTCTCTCACACTCAAACACAGGTAATACAGCACAGTTTCCACACGCTCTTCTCCCCCTACACTCCCAAAGCAAGGGTAGAGGCGGGTCACTTCACTAGTAATAGAAAATGGTATTCCTCGGCATCTAACAAACAGTTGCCCATAGAAAATGGTATTCCTCGGCATCTAACAAACAGTTGCCCATCAGAACCCGTAAAACACTGCATCAGCCTCTCTTGTACAGCTTCCCACAAATGTCTGACGTTTGTTAGCCGATTGCTACAGAACTTACATGCTGTGAAAGTTCCTTCGTGAGCTGAATAAATCCGTTCGATATTGCTCAGAATATAATGTGAAAAAAAAAAGGAATTCCTTCGGCTGCAGGAGAGAACGGAGCTTGCTTCTAACTCCTGCTACTAGAGGTCTCTTCTCTGACCCTAATAAAATTGTCTTGCATCAACACACTGCATACCTTTCTTCCACTCACTCTCTCATCAACCATTTTCTCCTCCTCCTTCACACTTTTTTCACCCTGTTTCCTTACACCTGTATTTGCCCTTTTCACTCTTGGGCTGTGGCACTGCATATTGCTTCCATTTTGTTCTACTCCGGACCTTTCCTTCTCTCACCCCCTCCCTTTCCTTCTCCCTTTCTCTTTAATTTTCCTGTTTTTCTTTCCTCTTTTTCTCCTTTTTCATTCATTCATCATCCCACTCCTCTCCTCACATCTCCTATCCTATCTTCTACACCCTCCCTTCCATCTTCTCTCTCCCCCAGCCTTCCCTTTATCCCCTTTCGTACTCATTCATCCTTCCCTCTCCTCCTTCCCTCGTCTCTGCCGTTTCATCTCATCCACTCTCTCCTTTACCTTTTCCCCTCCTCACTCGTCCCATCATTTTTCCACACCATTTTTTTTTCATTTTCTCTTCCCTCTTCTGTTTCCTCTGTCTGTATACCTCTTGTCATCCTCTCTACTCCTCACCCCTCTGTTCCATCTATCGTTGGCCCTTCCATTCCTTTTTCCCCTCTCACCCCTCCCACCTCACCATCCTTCATCCTTCTCCCTTCCCTCTTATCTGTCCCCTTATCGTTACCTCTTCATTTCTTCACCCCTCATTTCTAAGGGTATGCGGCCGGAACTACTATCCGGCTCAGTGGAAGAGGGACGCCCCTGGCCTGCATAGTCCCAGGTCACCCTTGGGCATGGTGTAGCATCCGTTAGCTGACCAAAAGGTAGTAGGCGGGTGGTTACCATCGTCCTGGGAGGCTAGCATGGAAGTGACGTGTGTTCAGGGCCCGGTAGCATTGCATAGCACTCCCAGGCGGGGAACACGACCACATTTACCATGCCATCAAAGTCCAGGCTGAGACTATTGCTCATATATATCTGCTGTACACAGCTCATCGTCCTGAGGGCTATGTTCCCTACATTTTCCCTGCACCTTTCCATGTGGAAGAAC
>JAGKTI010013265.1:0-10891 GCA_018397915.1 Birgus latro
AAGAGACAAAGTAGAGAGAGAGAGAGAGAGAGAGAGAGAGAGAGAGAGAGAGAGAGAGAGAGAGAGAGAGAGAGAGAGACAAAGTAGAGATGTGGCTTGGGGAGCTGTAAGAAAGGATAAAATATGAATGAGTGCATAGACTGAAAATAGAGTTTGTTATGACCTTCTTAAATGAAACTCCGAGAACTCGAGCCCGGAGCTGTCAACGCAAAGCTTCGCTCGGTATTCCTCCGCAAAGTCTTGCACACGGACTATCCATGCAACTTCCATGACGCTGCTGACGTCATCAGTTCATCATCCCTTCATACTGTATCACTGACAAAAGTTTGGTTGAAATCCGTCGAGGGGTTCAGGAGATATTACGCCGACAAGGATAAAGCAAGTCGACCCCATATGACCTTGACCTTTCACCTCTTGACCTAGCTGACCTAATCAGTTTATCATTTCCTCAAACTGCATCACTGACGAAACGCTGTTGGAAATCCGTCCATAGGTTCAAGAGATATAGCACCCAGGAAAGTGTGACAGACACACGAACCCAGACACGAACGCACCCATGCGTGCACAGTCGGACTGACCAGTCACTTAGTACCTCCTCTACCATTGATGGACGGAGGCATAAAAAATAAATAAATAAATAAATAAATAAATAAACAAAAGTGAAGCAGACGCCATGAAGCGATTAGCCGCGGTGCCCATATCCGTAAATTTGGCCTTTGAGCTTATGGAGGGTAATGCCCCCCTCTCATCAGAGTTATCATAGATGTCTAACCATTTTGTTATCTACGACCTCGTGTTACCTACCAACCTACATTGGGTGGATGGGCACCTGAGTCACTGGCGCTCGCTAACCGCACCGGGATTCTAACCATAGTGTTTTTCGTGTTGCATGTTGTGCATTAAGGGTAAAGTGGCAGAACCCAAGTTTTATTGCCTGGTGATTTATTTGTTCTACCTTTACTAGGCTTTATACAGTAGCTAGTTTCTTTTACAGTATTATACTTTACTCGATTTTCTGATGGGAAGGGAGAGTTTTCATTTTCCGTGCACAGTAAATAAAGTTTAATATAATCTTGCACATTGTTATCCCTACAGTTTTATTGACTGGGTTTGATGGTTTGTTGTTATATCGGTTATTAAGTGTTGTTACACTTGCAGCTCATTTTTCATGTACATCAAATAGTAACTTAAGATTGCTTGACTCATTGTATATTAAGACCCATAACCCATCTCTAAATAACAATGCAGTACCACTTTATGTTATCAGGGCCCCTTTCTTAAGCAAATTAAAACATATTTACCGATTTTACATTTTTTGTGTGTGAAATATGTTTAAATACTTAGTCGTAATATTTTACCTTATTCCTTTTAGATAACTACTGATGACCTTTTGAATGTCGAAACAGCTGAAATAACGATGCCATTGGTTTCTGCTCTCGTTTTCCTCTTCCTTCTCAAGTTCATGACGTAATTCTCACAATATAGGCCAAGGAAGGGAGGGTAATCCCCAGATGAAGAAAGAGCCATTTACTTACGAGTAATTCTCGTATAGCGAATGCGTATGCAAGCCATTTTTTTACACATATGTGGGAAACTGACTGGAGTAAAGTGTGTTTGGACTCTCATTTACAGCTGCATGTTCTTAGTAACATGGCTTGCAGTCTAGCTACATATTATACTGCCAACAACTATTCCATAAAGATTTAAAACAACAATGGAGATAAGGTGTAGCTAGCTAGTATTTACTCCACGTTACGTAATGCAATCAGCATCAAGCCAGAAAGCCAACACACTGCTTTACTTCTTCATTTACTTTGCTAATAACATAAAACTGAGGGCTTGCCGTCTCCATCCCCATCTCAATTTAAAGCTTACGGCTGTTAGTATCGTCGCTTCCACTATCATCACTACTAACGGGCGGTCTACACCAAAGCCAGAATATCCTTTACCACACATCTGCATCGACATTATTAGACGTATATCATGACAACTGCCACCACATCAACTTTAAGAATTTCTTCGCTATGACGTCTTTTATTTATTTATTTATTTATTTATTTATTTATTCATTCATTCTTTCATTCATTTATTAATTTTACCACACGTGTAGCGATGGGTTAGCAGCGTTCTCCATCATTACCTTTACTTCATAGGAGGTCATTCTGATAATGAATCAACTGATATAGCAAGAATAACGTAATAATGACGTTATAACAAGGCAATTTTTTTTTTCAATTAAAACCTCCATCACACTACCAATATCCTCGCCACCATGATCGTGATAGATCCTAAATTATAAGGAAAACTACAACGTCAACCAGCAGTACCATACACGGCTTAATTGTTCCCACGAAAAGCTACATCACTCCCTTCAAAAGTCAGTAAAGGAAATGACTGCACTATGTTCAGGTTAAATAAGAGTAAAATTTTCATTTCTTCATCTTGAATGCCGAGCTGTAACGTTAGCAATACTCATAGAGTAACACTAGAATATGGTGCAGGTCACAAAAAAACTATGGATAGAATGAAGAGCTACAGTTTTATCTTATTCTGCCACTAAGCTGCGGGAAATAGACGAAAATCTCTGTCTAATTAAACTGAATGAACCACAGAAACCTAGATAAACAGCAGTAACCTTCCCCTTCCACCTGCTACCGTAACCAAAACATAAACTCCCCTCCCACCGCGGCTATCTAGATTTCGCCAACATTACTGAATATTACCAATGTCTCCTGTTACCATAACTAACACTGAACACCGTCGCCAGCCTGTTTAATCATATATACAGACCACCATCACTACTGCCAATCTCACCTACACAGCTAACTAAGGTTCGTCCATCTATGCAAAGTTTTTCGTTGTTTTGCAAATTATTTCCCATTACTGGCCACTCGCGAGTTTGGGGTTACAAGGAAGTTGAAAATATCGACCATCATAATTTTCGTAGTATTAGCACAGATCGCGTTTAAAATAGAAAAATACCGAGTGAAAGTACCTTTGACATGATATCAAGTACTTGCTGAGTTGCTGAACAATATTATCCTTTGATTTTGCCGTAAACAAGGAAACGACAATATCGATGTCCGTCCATTTTGCAGTGTTTGAGATATTGCTTATTATTTTCCTTATCTATGACTAAATCGATTCATAACATTACTTAATAAGTACTTGATATTATGTCAATTGTACTTTATCTATTCTTAAATGTGATTTTAACTGATACTACAAAAGTGACCAAAGTCGATATTTTCAGTTTCGCCCATTTAATAGCAGAATAAGAAAGCACTGTGGCTTGACATCCTTTCAAATAGCTCTTTTTTTACTACTAGCACCAAATTCTTGTGTAAATTTCCTGTTACAACTCGGCATTCAAGAGGGAAGGATGGAAATCTTTGGTCAAGTTTTGGGCTAAGTGGAGCAATTATAATCAACACCCGGTGGCCATCAACACAACAGCCCCCATCCACAGCTGTCATCACTACCACTACACTCACAGCCACAGTCACTGTATACCACAGCACCAACTAAAGCTGTCACCTCAGCAAAATCCACCCCTATATCCTATTTGACTGACCCATGCACCTGAGAGGTATGGGAAGAGTAGGGTGTGTTTGCTTCGCGGCTGCTGATTGGCCGCCGATGATGTCAATGAAGCAAATGCAGGCATGTACTATAGGGCAACACGCGGACGTTGGTGTACACCGTGGGTGGATAATATACTTCAAACGTCAATAATTTTCTTTGATAGCGGCAAACTTTTAAGCTAATTCTCTTTAGCTTCGGAAATTATTCAATATTTAAACTGGCTGCTTATATTGGAAGCAGTTTGCAAATATAAATATAATGTGTGTTAAAATAAGAAGAGCTGTAGATTTACGTCATCGGCGGCCAATCAGCAGCAGCGAATCAAACACACCCTACTCGTCCTATACGTCTCAGGTGTGCACAGGTCAGTCAAATAGGGCATAACACCACACCACCACCACCACCACAGTCCGCAACCACCACCACAACAATAACCACCACTACCACCACAGCCCTAGTCACCACCACCACAACCTCATATACCATCATTACCATAGTCACCAACCATCACAACACCACAGCAGAAACCACCATCACCACAATCCCACTTACCACCACATCACCCGTCACCACCACCCCCACAGCAAAAACCATCACCACAACAACCCCACTTACCACTACAGGACCAATCACCGCCGCTACCTCAGCCACAGCCTCCACCATCACCACGACAGTCCCAGCCACCACCACCATCACCAAAGTCCCAGTTACCACCACCATCACCACCACAGTCAAAGCCACCACAACCATTATCACCACAGACCCAGCCACCACCACCACCACCACCACAACCCCAGCCACCACCACCGTAGTCCCAGCCACCACCACCACAGCCCCAGCCACCACCACCACAGTCCCAGCCACCACCGAAGTCCCAGCCACCAAGCCACTAACGAAGCGCCATCACCTTACCACACCAATACCTCACCTTCAGCAGCGAACCCCTCTATCGGCGGGGCCTCAGTAGGGGGCAGGAAGTCCATTTCAGGTATGGGCGCGTCTCCCTGGATGAGCGAGATGTTGTACGAGTCCTCTAACGCGCCGGTGATCTCCTCAGCGGTGCTAGAGATCGGAGACTCACCTTGGCTCTCCGCTCCAGTCTGCGTGATGGGTGACGCCAAGAGGAGGAGAAGAAGAAGCGGGCTGGGGTGTCTCCCTGGTGGTAGGCGCATGGCCACCCCACCACTACCAGGGCCTCGAGAAGACTGCCGCGGATCCTGTCAACAATGGAAAAAAAGCAGAGTCAAGAAGCGCTATTTTAGTGGGGTTAAAAAGGTTGTTAGCACCTCTTCCTTAGTGATCTCTCTTTCATATTAC
Organism: Birgus latro; assembly: GCA_018397915.1. Lineage (NCBI taxonomy): Eukaryota > Metazoa > Arthropoda > Malacostraca > Decapoda > Coenobitidae > Birgus > Birgus latro. The sequence continues at coordinate 4,903 of JAGKTI010013265.1, forward strand.
ACCTCAGTACTTTCTTATAGTATTTACATCGTTGGAATATGGATATATTTTGCTTGTATAACGCAGCCACCGCTAAGCAGTTATATTTAGCTCTGAAGTGGCGAATCGTTATTTAAGATTTAAAAAAAAAAGTCTCCAGTAGTGCTCTAGAGACTACTGAAATCTTCACTACCTAATTTTTGCTACCAACCGACGATTTTACTCAGCTTAGAAGTTGTCTTTCGTCATCTAAGGGTTAAACTAATATAACTTAATAAGTAGAAACTGATGCACTGCTGACGTCGAGGATAAGACATAGTTCGTCATCAGGCCCCTCGCTATGATGATGGAGTAGTAGTATAGAAGTGAATGTTGTTGTTCTACAGGTTCTTCAGAAAAGTGAACCGAATAGACTGCTGAAGTTGCCCTCCTCCTGCAGTCCACTATCCTCCTTTAAGGGGATAGAGAGGGGATTGAGAAACTTTTGTATTACCAGGCAGTGGGGCAGCAAGGATTTATCGGTGTCACCCCATGAAGTCGTCCTTCTCCAGTGTCATCACTATGAGAAGTGATGCTAGGTGGTGATTCTAGCCCTGTCCATCCTCAGGTGAATAAACGCCTCTGATCGTAGCAAGAATGAGACAAAAAGGCACCATTTTAACAAAGCCGTTAATGCCATCCATTTCTACACACACACACACACACACATTCCTGTTTTTAACGTCTAAGTGAATGTATTTTAAAGTTTTTACTGCCTAGTACAGTCAGCGTCAAAAGTGCTGTCGCCTCTCGTACTTCTTTTTTCATAGTCTGTGAAAATGAGTGTGGTAAATCCTCTGCAGCTGACATTGATGACACTGATGTGTCGCCAGATACAGTGATCAGTGTAGGTTGCTTTGAATTCAGTTTACTGATTTTCAAAATCTGTTGAGAGACAACATGAACAACGATTCAAAGAGTTCAACACCAGCTCTGTACAACTGGTCTAATCTAATGGCTTGTCCACAGGATCAGTGAACACCAATGATTTTTGTGTATGGTAATGAAAAAATGTTGAAAAATAACCACGCACTGGGATGAACTGAAGCCGCTCCCCTGATTCAGACATACAAGTATTTTTATATATCGTGATTCTTCACCATGCTTTGAAACAACTGAGCAGTGCTGTGACACAACAGGTGTCCCCTGATCGTGTGAGATTTAAAGTCGAGTCTTTGACTCTGCCCTGTGACCTTTAACTTTGAGGGAATATTCTCAAAACTGAATGGCTTCACCCTTTCCCGTGCCTCAGACATTTCACCAGACTGAGCAAAACTGGATTTTTAAAAAGTTTAAACTTACCTGTCCCTCGACCTACGACCTATGATCTTTTTCGGCAGAAAATTTATCACCTATTCCTCTGATGGTCCTCAATCGTTGTGCTAGATTTGGTGAAATTCTATTTAATATTTTTTTTCCCATAAACTTGCTAACAGACAGACAGACACGAACCACACCAAGATATAATCCCATCGCTCCGGAAGGAGAGAAGGGGGTAATAATCAGCTCAACAGCTTTGGGTAGCGTTCACCAAGCCACTGACTAATTTTCCCGGACACAATGGATGCTGTGGTTGAACCAGTGTCGCATACTAGTATGCTTGCACCCAATCGGCTTAAGGCGGGCCGATTACACTTGGTTCAAGACTATACACACATCCAAAGCCATTACAACACAAACAATTACACTCACAAGCACTTCTCACCCTACATACAGTCTCTACCAGACAGCCTAAGCCACTGGGTAGAGATACATGGCTGTATCGTCCCTGCTTCTGTAGGGATAGGCCGGCCCTGCAATGGACCTCAACGGCTGATGACGACGACGAGAACCTGTTATCGGGTTAACTAATGGATAAATACCATGTTATCGCACGGGTGCTTCCAACCCAGCTATCAAATAATTTCCACAGATAAGGCAACATTATCGCCTTAAGCCGATGGTCGCAGGATTTAAGCCATTCAATCTGATGACGTACTTTTCCATTTTATTATTGTTTTGACCCGATGAATTAATCCAACTTTATTAGTGAAGAGTTTATTAAAGCTACATCTAACCTATGAAGTTAGGTAGTTCTTTCCTTAGCCCCATAAAATCGCTTGGAGGTAGAGAGAAAAAAAAAATATAAAAATGGCGGACTGAAGAGATTAACAAAATTGCGTATGCCAAACCAGAGAACCCTGTATTAGTGTACAGGATGCCTGTACTTTTCTTGGAGTCAGACGTTGTACATACAGTCTCTACATCAAAGCTAACCTCAGAGATGATGAGAAGCTAAGAGATTTCGTAGTACCATTTTCTTTGTGATTTATTATGTATATTACACCTTAATATTCTAGCTCACGTTACTGATTTATATGTAGTATCGATGAAGTTTGCTTCAGTAAGGTGCAAGTGGATAAAAAGATTTAGTGTGCAAAATAAACTGCAAGATTTGCTACGAAGATTTTCTATACCAACTAGAATACATCGCTAAGTTACAACCTGTATATACAGTGACCTTGAATATTAACTTAAAACTTTCTTTATCCGTGTCGTACCTTGAAACCTGCCACAACGTTTATTTAAACCAGACTATTTTTCATGAAAACAGTAACCCAGCCCCTCAGGTGATCCTCAGCGCTTCCACTAAGCTTTATTTGAATCAAATCAAAACTGCTTTAGTTATTTTTAGAACAGAGACACAAGGGTCAAAGTCTGACCTTGCCCTGTACCTTGGACTTTGAATGTTCTCAAAATTGAAACCCTTGTCCTTTCCATACCTTGAAGTTTTCCACAAAGCTTGGTCTAAGCCGCTGGATAAAAACTGCTAAAGTTGACCTTGCCATGTGACCTTGGCCTTTCACCTATTGTTCTCAAATCGACTTAATTCATCCACGCTTTACCCTTAACCATTCCACCAAGACTGATCCAAAACAGATCAAAATTGTTTGAGTTTACCTTGTCTAATGACCGAGCCTTTTGACCTTTTCCTGTGACCTCGAACTTTGATCTTTTTCAATATCGACCCCCCCCCTTCATTCTTTCCACACCATAAAACCTTCCAAAAAGTTTGATTTAAATCGGATCAAGTGAAGGCATCCACGGAGTGGAATGCTGAATAGTGTCTGAAGGCCAATGGGAAAGCGCTATAATATGATTAAAGATCTGCAGTTTTCCCATTGGTCTTCTGGTGCAATTCAGCGTCCCACCTCGTGGACGCTTTCACTTGACAAAAATGCCCACAAAAAGTAATGGTACCAAGTAAGAACTTGAAAATAACAGAAACGTCCAAATAATAATTGTACCAAGTAACTTTTGAACAAATCATTTTAAAAACTTCCACAAAAAGCTTATGGTAGCTACTAAGGCTTTGATCAATGTAAATAATATCCATAAAAAATGATCAAAGCATTAAGCATTTTTGCAGCAAGTAGCATTCAGATCACTGTTAGAATTTTCAGCAAAAAATGATGGTAGACAGTATGGGGGGAGGCGGTGGCTCGATCGGTAGAGGTGGGCTGCAGTCCCGACGGACAAAGGTTCAAATCCACGTTGGGGCAGGGAACGGTTTAAGGATTTGAATCTCATTAAATCAGACTTTACTGATCTACCAAAGACCTGCCGACATGTCGTAAAAATACTCCCGATAATACCAATACACCAGTCCTGTATGAGACAGCCCTAGCATGTATTCAATATGGACGGTGGGTGTTAGCGCCGAAGTGGTGACATGTAGAGGTGTATGGTATGTAGGAGGACTGCTGGGCCTTGATAGCAGGCTGTGAAGCCTATTCCCAGAGTCGGACACATAAAAAAAAATGATCATCAATATAAAAAATGTCAACAAAAAATGATGGTAGCAAGCAAAAAGTTAACGGTATTTGTCTTCCACAAAAAATGATTGTAGCAAGCAAAATGTTGACAGTGTTAGAAACTTCCACAACAAATGCTGGCGCCAAATAACATTCAAATTATTTTTTAAAAGATCCACAAAAAAAAAAAATATGGTTGCAAGAAATATTTTATCAGTAATCAAAATTTCAACAAATATTAAATGCAGCAAGTTGCATTTAGATCAGTATTACAATTTTCAACAAAAAAAAATGAGAGCAGAAAACGTCCATGGTGTGGAATGCTGAATGTCACCTGAAGGCCAAAGGGAAATCCCTAAAATTTAGTTAAAGATCTGTAGTTTTCCCTTTGATTTTCGGGTCCAATTCTCCCCGTGGACACCTGCACTTGACTGATTTTTCAACAGATAAGGATGATAGATAGTAACAAAGTGGTCAATATTAAACATTTCCACAAAAAATGATGGTAATAAAGAACAGTTTGAAAATGTTAGAAATTCCAGCTAAAAATTATGACACCAAGTAACAGCCAAATAGTTTAAAGGAATTCCCACAGCAAATAATAGTAGTATAGAGTATCAGAGCCATATTTTATAGTTTCTACATAATATGATGCTGGCATGTAGCATCTAAATAATTTAAAGAAATTTCGGCAAAAAATTTCGGTACTGTGACACAGTACTTGTTTTCAGGACACATCAAGTGAATCTTGTGACTGTAGTAAGAGAATCGAGGTCGAAAACTTCCACGAAAAATAATGGTAGCAAGTAAGAATATGACAATAATGGAAGCTTGACAAAAAATGATGGTACTAACATTGAAACCATACAAAAAAAAAAATCAAAGAAAAAATATGGTAACCAGTTAGATTTTCATCAACATGTACAACTACAGCAAAACTTCATAGTAGCAACTAACATATTAATCAGTAATAGAATTTTCAAGAAGAAATAATGGTAGACAGTAACAATTTGGCCAATTTTGAAAGTTTCCACAAAGAACTATGCTAGCAGGAAACAATTTGACAATGTTAGAATTTCCAACCGAAAATGATAGTACCAAGAAACATTCAAATCATTTAAAGAAATTTCCACAGACAATCATGGTAGTATGGAGCATCAAATCCTATTTTTTTTTTTCCCCACAAAAAATGATGGTACCCTGTATCCAATCATTTTAAGAAATTTAACCCCCAAGAAATGATGGTACTGTGATATCGTATTTATTTTCAGGATACTTCAAGTGAATCTTATGACAGTAGTAAGTGAATCGCGGCTGAAGACCGCGATTCAGTAAAAACAGTTTCAGTTGGCTCTGACTTGTTACACTGAATTTTAACCTATTGCTCTAAAGAACAGCAAGCCAGCCCCTTGAGTGATCTTCCACTCTTCCCCAAAAGATTGGTTCAGACCAGATAAAAAATGTTTTAATTTGTTCACACAGACACAAGGGTCGAACTTTTACCTTGCCCGGTGATCTTGACCCTTAGCTGACAGTTTTCGAAATCGAACTCTTATTCCTACCTTATTTTCAACTCTTTCCCCAGGTTTGGTCTAAACTGGATAAAACTAAGTTGGCCTTATAAGGTAAAACTTACACCTAGCCTTGTAACTCTGACCTTTGACCTAATGTTCTTAAAAACAATAGATCAAGGATTAGCTGACCGTCAACCCTTCCATTAAGTGTGGTTGAAATCTGATAAAAATCGTTTGAGCTATCTTTTTCACACACACACACACACACACACACACACACACACACACACACACACATACACACACACACACATTTTTTTTTATGCAAGGAAGAAGGAACAAAAGGCCACAGGCCCGCACACTGCTCCTTCCAAGAAAACGCAAAAATAATACAGAAGAGAGCCAAATTCAAGATCCGTTCAATTCGAGATGCCTGGACACACTGCGTTTGAAAGACTGGAGATCATAGGAAGTAGGGAATACAGACAGAGGAAGACAGTTCCAGAGATGACCAGTTGCATAAATGAAGGACTGGGAGTAACGGTTAACTCTTGCATTAGAGAGTTGGACAGAAAAGGGATGAGAGTTTGTTGCTAGACGGGTACTACGTGCCCGTCGTAGAGGTGGAGGGATGCAAGCAGACAGTTCAGAGGAACAGTGACC
>JAGKTI010013266.1:10234-23321 GCA_018397915.1 Birgus latro
CAAATTCCTTTATAATTAACTGTTACCTCCAATCCTCGTATCTCATAAACACTGTCATATGTATTTTTTTTTAAATGCCATTTCCACTCATTACTTTGTTCGTTTGAAATCATTCTTCTCACTCTTCATTCATATTCACACTCCCTCTCCATACAAATACACACAATGAAGAGCCATGATGACATGGTACAGTCCTGTTTCAGTTCAACATTCAGGTTGAACCTCTCATAAGCACACCATTGACCCTCAAATTTCCACTTTCACTATTCTGTACATAATCCGGGTGGCTTTTAATAATTAACCCTCCATTCTGTATACCCATAATACCCTCAACAGTATCAGTGTTGTGTAGAACCATACATTGGTTTAATATTGTTCATAGAATTTTTATTTTGAAGTAATGACAAATACAGTGCTAGAGCAGTGAAAAAATAAGTAGTGCTTTGTTGACATTCACCTGTGGTGTACATACTGTTTAGTGTAATCTGTGTACTAATGTATTTCAGGAGTCTTCATCTCAATAAGTAAGGTTTTGCACAATCTCTGTCATATACCATTCTTCTTTCAGTGAAAGATGAAGTGGCTTAGTGCAGTTTGAATGTGCAGCCAGTCTCATCATTTTCCAGGCTCTGTCAATGCCATTGTGTGCCATTATATACATTCCACACACCACAGCATGCTTACCTCATGCACTTCATTCACATAACACAGATCACACATTCCTTCAGCATAACCTTGATGAAAGATCCTTAAGAGCTATATATCAGCATTCTGTCTCATTGACAGCAGTTGAGCCAGGTACTGTACATCAATGATAATGATAGTAATGAAACTGACCATTATTATACAGTACGAAAATGAAAACGAAAAACTGCATTATCGAGCAAAACATGTTCTGTACTGTATAGAATTATAATATGTAATGGCAATGTCCACTCAAGTTTGAGCATATTAGAAAGAAATTATAAATTAGCTTTAGTAGCTCCACATTAAGTAAAATATTGATATCCTTGTCTTTCTCCCCTCTCTACTCCAGTACCCAACCCCAGTTCCCAGCATGATTTGGTAGCTCTTGGCTCCTTTACAGTATGCCAACTTACCATCATTTGGTGATAGACTGATGAGAAACACTGGTTGGTCTTTTACTCTGTTCATACACTACAACATGACTAGTACTTTCACAATCAAAAGTTCACCAACACTTCCCTGCTGGCTGTGATGGTAGAAGGTGTAAAAGAAATATTTTTATATGACAGCAGTATGAACTACACCACAAAAGTGTTTGAGTAGAATGGATACCCTCTGATATTCAAGCACTGAAAGAGAAATCTGGAAAGCAGGTCACGCTGCTGGTAGGGGACTGTCTGTGAAATTATGCATGTAATAGCACCTCAACATGTTATTACCATCACATTATTTGCAGTTGGATACGTGGAATTTTCTCAGTTTTTTTAGATGTACTATACTAGAGATAGTGGTAGTTTTCTGAACTCTTCAGTGAGCCATCTCGTATACTTCTGCAAGATAAAGTAGACTTTGTCAGAATTTAGAAGTAGTACCTAACCTTAGCAGTCATTAACTTCATTTCCAGTTATGCATTTTTTTTTTCTTTTTTTATGTATGGTACATTATGAAATTACCCACATTCTTTGTTGTGATACTGTTTTTTCCACCCATCAGTGCTTTATATACTGTATTGTAAATCAACACTAATTTATGATATAAATCACATATTCTTACATAAGGTAATACTTGCCTGGCTGGCTCCATTGGCTGGGATTTTTGTTGTAGTCCTCCACACAGTTGTATATAAACACATACTGATCCTGCAAGTCAAAAGGATACAGTATTAATTCATGGTTACTAGATATATAAGTTTAGGTTATTGTGATTAATAAAAGGAAAAAAGAAACAGTATAGTACAGCGTATGTAGTGTCATATGAGGGTACAAATGAAGAGTAGGACAGATCTGTGAAGGATTGAAAAAAGTAGGATATGTCATTCCTTTGGTCTAATATATTTTAATCTTTCAGAGCAGTGAGGGAAGGAAGTTGCAGAGACTGTTGAATGAAATTGGTAAAGCATGGGGTTAATGCAGTGGAAAGGTGGACACAAGGTAAAAGAATGACAGTCTTTGCCAGAAGTATAATTTCAATGCCACATGCATTATCACATATAGATAAAAGTGGATAAAGTGTTGGTAAAGATCTTATACTAGAGTATAAATTTCCTCAGAACACAGTAGTTGATTAATGAAAGGAGTTTTTATATGAAGGTTAAACATTGGCTAACATTTTTGTTTTCAGTTGACTGTCATGTGGAAGTAAATATTGAACTGTGGTAGAAAAATAAAAATAGGAAGTATGGGCTGTGCTGATTTTTTTTCAAGGTAAATTGAATTACTTTGTGGCATTGGGTAATAGGATATGCAGAAAGTGTGGTATAGAGGGAGATGTACTGTAGGCAGAGGACAGAATGTAGTAGCTACTCCCTGAATCACACTTGTTTCGTTTCATTTCGTTTTTGAAGGCTCCAACATGCTTGCATGTGTCGGCCTTGGTCACCTAATGGCAGCTCTCCATGCTGCTCGATCTTTGGCAGCCTCCCTGTTCAGTCCCTTAACCCTTAAGTCACACTTAATGAGCTTGTCCCATGTCTTTCTCGGTCTACTCCTCCCAACCCCTCCCCCAATATTAACACTTCTCACCCTCTGTACTCAATTATCATCCCCCATCCTCTCCACATGTCCAAACCACCTCAGCCTACCTCTCCTCATCACACTCCAGTCCCATCCTACCTCTCAACTCTTCCATCGTAAACCTAGCTCCCCCAGGCCTTGCACGCAGGGATGCACTGCACATCCACCTAATCATTGTCATTTCTGTACGTTTAAACCTGCATATATCCTCTTCCTCTACTCCCCAGGTCTCACTACCATACAGCATCACACTCCTAACACATGCTGCATACAAAGACCCCTTAGGACGTAAGGAGAGTCCCCTCAATGTCAGGAGAGGCAACATCTCCCTGAACTTCTTCCAACCACTTCTCACCCTAGCAACCGAGCTAACTCCAGCCCCACCTCCGGCACATAACATGTCTCCCAAATAACAAAACTCCTCCACACACTCAAGAGACTCACCAGCAAGTTCAACCCTCTCACGCCTAACAATCTCCACTTGCTCTCCCCGACACGCTGCACACATGAAATCAGCATTATCTCGCAGTCTACCTCTAATACCACTAATCTCTTGTGCACCCGTTTATCACAAACACTACACAAGATGGAATTACTTCCCACACCCTTGTGGCAAACTGCACATGGCCACTCTCCCTCTCCTCTGAGTGTACCGCCACCAACCCTAGATATCATCACTTTTGTTTTATCTGCATTTACCCTTAAGCCCTTGTGCCCCATACCATCTCTCCACTGCATAAATAAAAGAAGCATGCTTTGACTGAGGTCATGTCAGTGGTTAGAATGGCATAAGGAGTAAGCCAGGAGTGAGGAGGAGGAACAAGGTTCAGGAGTTGTGCAAGTAAGGTAGCAAGGCTGACAGTAGAAGGCTGGATTATAGAAATGACAGATTAAAGGGTGCTTACTGCATTATAAGCACTCTTTAGTAAAATGATGTCTTATTTTATTCATGCAAGTAGCAGCCATGGTTCAGTGGGTTAGAACGCTCAGCTCTGGCTGAAGGGTCGGAGGTTCGAGTCCACGAAAGGGTCATTGGTAGACATCAGGAAGGGCATCTGGTCATAAAGTGCTACATGCTCCAAACCTAAGTCCTCTACCCAGGGGCAACACCTTAGCCCTTAAAACATGGCGTAAAACTTTTTTTTTCTTTTTTTTTTATATGCACCCACCAGATGATTTGATTAAACTTTATTAACTCCTTAGATTAAAAAGATTAGAAAAAAATACCCATTATCACACTCATTATGCTTGCTGATACTGTATATTGATTTCTGTTTTTAATACTGTAAAACCAGGCAATTTTATTCAGCATAGGAGAGAGGCCACAGAAGCAAGTTGAACAGAAATACCCATACTATACTACGTACCATTGTCTTGCAACTTGTTCACTCTCTTGTACAACTTACCTCGGTCTGGACCATAAACTTTCTGCTCGTCCTCATTTCCCGCACCGTAGCCGCCATATTCTCTAAGGTGGCAGGAAGCTTCTTCTCAATCATGTGCCACACAGCAATGAATGTGCCTGTCCTTCCTGCCCCGGCCCTGCAACATACCGTATGCTTATTAGAACCTGAAGAAAATCCCTAACACCTTTCACCAGATATGCAACTGATGGAGTGTGTTTATTTTATAACCTGATGATCCATGCTGAAGATCCCCAGTCTGTTTTAGCCCACCTGTGATATGCCATCACCTCAAGCACTCATATATATATATATATACAGTATATATATATATATATAATCTGATAAAATGCCAGACCGCGATCCCAATCCTTTTTCTTCTCCACTGATGGCTAAGTGTCATTAAGTTGGAGGACTGATTTGACAAGAAATCAAGTAGACTCTCACCTCATAACTAAGGCTCATCAGATTTCATGCAACAACAACTTAGTATTCAGATTGTGGGAATAGCTTAGTTCCCTCAGGTGAAAGCAAATCAGTTACATTATCCATTCCTGCCTGTGCATACCTGTATTGTATAGTACTGGACTGATCCTGTCACTTTCCTTCCTAAGCTGTGATAGCCTATGACTAGCCTAATTAGGCTTCAGGTATGTGACTACTGTACTTGGTAGCAACACTTTACTTTTACCCTCATGGCGGAATCTCAGGTCAGTGTAAACATTTTCACCTGTTACTGATTTTTTTTTTTTTTTCCAGAGTGGTGGGGCTGTTTTGTTGTTTTGCTTTCTTGCCATTTACCATCACTTGGTATCGGTCTATAGCCAGAAGCGTTAATTCCAGAAGGGATGGCCACAAACTAATCACCTCCACATCACCCTGTCCTCTGCCATCAAGCTGCCATCCCTCCAAATTACACCACCCTCATTCATATACTTCCATCCTGTCCCTCCAACTTATCCTCAATCTTCTTCCCCCCTCGCCCCCTCCCGATCTTCTCCTTCACCTCACTCACATACTGTACTCTCTCCTAGTCAGTCATTCATTGTCAAGTCTCTTCATACGGTCAAACCATCTTGGCTACTTCTAATGCTTTCCAGCACATCAACACTGCAATGCTCCTTAACTTCCTCAAATGTCTGTCTGCCTCTCCACATAACTCCCCATACACCTCTCAAGTAACTCATTTTTACTCCTCCCACTCTTGGCTCGTGTAGTTTCCTACCCTCAGTCCCCACCCCCCACCAATAACTGTATTTTGTTTGTCCAGTACAGTTTTAGGTATACAGTGTATTTCTGCATGTTACTTTCCACTGTGTGTTTTCTGTTATACTCCACTAATGATGTTAGCATTTGGCATGGCAGAAAATTCCCGTTTAATAACTTAAACTCATCTACTTCCAAAAGTGAGATGATAAGGTAACATGCTGTGCTATACTGTACTCTCTTCACATTACCAATATTTGCCATTTCTCCATCTGGAATGATGAGCTATAGCAAGAGATTAGCACAAGAACATGGTACTAGTCACAGAGAAGTACTATTTATGCGAAGATGAAATATTGTTATTGTGCCACTGAAGTATATGAAATAAGCTGCTTATGAACGAAAACCTCCCCTTAATAAATGGGAAATATTGTAGTACATACCCACAATATACTAAAACTGGAGAGTTAGGACCCATCGTGTGCCACACCTCCTTAGCTGCCACTACCAGCTTGAGGACGTGATCGCGGTTTGCTGAGGACTTTTCATCCCATGAGGTCAAATGGAAGTGCTCCAGGGGCCTTTCAATCATACCCTTCAGGTAATGTCAAGTGAAGAAAAGGTTTGACAAGATTAGGCTGTAATGTGGATATAGTCAGAGGCAAATTGTGCTTTAGATTAGGTGTTATTAATGCATAAGTCTAGGGTATATGAGTATGGTGGGTAGCATGACTGGGTTAATTCTGGCAGTTTAGGTAAAGCTGGAAGGGCTATACGAGGTGCTATCCAAAATTTTTTGGACAAATGCTATATAAAACAAAACTCACTATAGCTGCTATTGGCCATCATCACCCTCGAAGTAGTTACCTTGCTCACTGATGCACCAGTTCCAGTGCTTCCTCCACTACTGGAATGCTCCCTGAAGTCCTTTTTGATGAGAATGTTAAGCACCGCCTGCTATTCCTTCTGGATGTCCTCTGTGGTGTCAAAATGATCCCCTTGCAGCTTGATCTTCATTTTTGGGAACAGAAAGAAGTCACAAGAGGCCTGGACAAGGTTTCACCTTTTGAAGCAGGTCCAAGAAGCTCAGTGCAAGTATCGACACGTTGCACCATTTGGTCAGCTGTCAGGAGCTTGGGGACAAATTTGGCTGTGATATGGTGCATGCCCAATTCTTCAGTAAGAGTCCTCCAACATGTCCTATAACCAATCCCAACCTCCTCACAAACATTGTGAATGCTCCAATGTCGATCCTCACTGACGAGTTGCTGTATTTTTGTGACATTTTGAGGAGTTGTACTGGTTAAGGGCCTCCCTGTGTGGTCATTGTCATCAACTGATGTTTGACCGGCCTTCAACTGTGCATGCCACTGAAACACCTGTGTCTGACCAAGAAGTTACTCACCAAACACTTGCTGAATCATTGCCAGGATCTCTGATGCATTTTTCCTGAGATTTGCACAAAATCTAATGCAAATTTGCTGTTCTTTTTTTATATCCATCCTGAAAATTGCCTGACAACTCCTGCAGGACAGCAAATAAACGAATGTCACTAATCCCCACATCCGCCGAGTTTTGTGCTGCGTGGCACACTGACACACAAGGCATGTTAGTACTGCCACCAAGAGGCGCATTGCGTTATTGCAACCCAGGCATGCGATCCTAGTCTGGAAAATTTTGGATAGCACCTTGTGCAGCATAAGACAATCTTTCAGGTAAATTAATGTTGGGATGTAACTACCTGTACTCCTGATTCCAATACTGTAGTATTTCTTCCATTTCACATGACCACAAGAAATATTAAAACCATCGCTATCATCATCACTGTCAGCTTGTGCTGAGACATTTAGTAACTAGTGAATCCCTGCCCTGTATTTGCTCTCATTAGCTGCAGATAAGAAAAAATGTGAATTGCTTTGAATTTCCATTCTAATAGAAATTAAAAACCTTGAAACTTTTTATTTCCTAAGAACATCAGACACAGTGAAACAAGTAAATGTGATCAAGGGTAACAGCCATGATGAGTGTGTGTGTGTGTGTGTGCAGTTAAGGCTCATATTGTCACTGATTAAGGAGGCTCCTGCATACCTCTTCCTTACTACTGTACAGTACCCTGTACTGCATTTTTTTTTTTTTTGTTACTGTTACAATAATATTGTCATGTATGTTGTTTCTGCAAACTCTGGCATTAGTAGAGAGATAATTACTTCAGAGAATATCAGGGCATGATACTGATGTGAAATAAAATTCATAGGGAATAGGTGTTACAAAGTTTCCTAACCCCCAGAGAATATAACCTTCAGTGTGACATATACTGAATGTATCTTTAGGGTGACATAATAGGGCTGAGTGAGTGATTCATAGTGAAACATGTAATTGGATGAAATAAACTACCTTGACTAAAGTGTGTGTGCGCCTGCAAAATATGCCATTGTTGTTTTTCTTGACCATTGTAACTCGCAGTTCATCATGACCCACCACCCAGTTGTTATTGCCGCTGTCATTGATGATACGTGCGACCTGTAAACGCATAATTACTGTACGTTAATGCGTTACATGCCTAATGTATTTTAAAGGCTAATACCAGGGGGGAAGGTGGATCCATTAATATTTTTGAGGTGTTGCCCAACTCATTTTCCAAAGTAATGAGGGCTTGACAACCCCTTGCTCTAAGTCAGATAAGTAACATTTGTCAGCAAGGATGGCTTGTGTGGGAGAAATAAGTAAAAGATGTAGGTATTCTATATATGCACAGTACTGGATACTACCTTAGTGTGATAAACCAGGGGTGTTCCCCAGGCAGCACTGGCAGCACCCCTGGATCTGCCTATAAATAAAGTACAGTCTGTCCAGCTTTAATATATTTTAACCTTAGACATCCCAGTACATGTGTACAGACAGTCTTTTCTTATTATTTTTCTGATTGATATTTTCTGTTATTAAGTTCACAGCATGTAACAGAATATCCCTTAATAAAGTTTATAAAGTTGATATGCTAGTTCCCCTAACATGTAGCACCAGTTTTATAGAAGAGTTGTGAAATTTTTAGAACGCATCCTTGACACATGACAAAGACTGCTTGTAGTCAGATGTGTTAGAATCAGATAGGTTTAAGACTACTGTAACAGTTTAATCTTGTAGAGAAATGTATTGCCTTTCACAATAATATTATGTACTCTGGAAGTACTTTTGTCCATAACCAAGTTAAATTGTCATTATAATTTTTCATAGTACTGTAATAATAATCTAACCTTGCTACCAGGTAATCATGCATTACACATAACTTTGACTGTCCTACTCACAGCCTGGGATGGGGAATTGACTGAGAGCTGGACTGCCACCCTCACATTGCAGTCCCATATCATCTGCCAGAAGTCCTCCTCTTGGCTGGGAAGTGGATCTTGTGTTGCAATGAACTTCCTTCCCTGTCATAAGGAAGAAGCATGCAGTCACAGATAAACTTCAAGTGAGTTGAAGGAGGATGTTTTGAAGCAGAGTACAGTATACTGTACAGTACATTAGCAAAAGAGGTTTAAGTAGCTTTATACTGTAGTTTATTTTAGGCATCAAACTCTCATTAGAATTATGTACTTTTTGCAGAAACTTATTTTCATAGAATAAAATTTAACACACAGCTAACGGTATTTTACACAAATTGAATATGTTCTTGAAGCTGAAATGCTGTTCGCAGCAATAAGTGCAGAAATATTAACATTACTATATTTGCACTTTACTAGTGAAGAAAAATTCTCTTACCAGGACATATGAAGCATTGATGTAATCCACACTGCTTACTCTCACCAGTGTATGGTCATCTGTAAGTGAACTGTGGTTCTGAGTTTTATACTGTATTACCATTGGTAATATTACCCTTATTTAGAAGCCACAACATCAGTTTTCTTTACAATAATGTGGAAAATGGTTACTACACTACAGTTAAAGCTTGAGCAGCCCAGAGTATGGTGTATCAAGGCCTAATATTTTATTGCAACTGCTGCTGTCTGTGGCTGTATAATTATTGATCACATCCTACATTCTTCTATACTGCATCCTCATCATCGACGTTGTCATTGTCATTGTCACTGTCAGACTTTTTTTTTGGGGGGGAGGGGGGGAATGTTGTGAGGTAGAATCCAGAAAACAAGAAAAGAGAAAATATGAAAGTGGGACAACTATCAGCAGCATGCTCAGTGCAATGAGCCAGACGCTCATTCACACATCATTCAAACCCCCTGGGAATCCTGTTGAGCCTCAAAGACCTAACCATGTGCACATTTTTTTTTCTTTATATATACACTTCACACATGCCTACCAAATAGTCAGTTCATTAATTGTCTGGTTGAAAAAGGTGTCAGGCCCTTGTCATGTGCTTTGCCATACTTAATTCATCAAGCCAACTTGATCCCCTGTCAGTTCCCTACCATTATCAACCTCTATACTTTGCATTCCCACACACTCATTTGCTATATCCACCCACCTTCCTTTTGGCTTACCATGCCTTCTCTTGCATTCACATAAAACTTTTTTATCACTCTGTCTACATCCATTCCTTACGACCATACCATCTAGAACTCTCTCTTCTACTTTGTTACCAGCAGAGTTCCTTATTCCACATCTTTCAAAAATCATATTATTTCCTATCCTATCCATATTATGTACTCTAGACACATTTCTCAATACAGAAATCTCATTTCCACTGTTGTTACTCTTGACTTTCTGATCTTATTCTGTACCAAGGTCTCACACCCATATGTTAATGTGGGGAGTGTCCAAATTTTAGCAATGCAGTACTGTACAGTATTACAGTATTGAATTCATTTTCATTAGCTGACTTCTGGCTATTGGTGACAGGATAGCAGAACACTGTACAGTAATAGAATGACAATCCAGAGCATGTTACAGGCACTGCTACCTGCCTGTGTGCCTCCTTCTTTATAATCCTTCTTACCTACCTAACAGGCTATTTACCTACCTTCCAACCTACCTGCCTCCTTGTTTATATTCATTTTTACCTGCCTCCCAACCCACTTACCTATCTACCTCCCAACATCCCTGCTGCTCTGTTTATATTTATTCTTACCTACCATCCAACACACCCACCTACCTACCTGTCTGTCAGTTAATTTACTATCCTACCAACCTATGTATCTTCTGCTTTGTTTTACATTCCTTCTTCCTTACCAGTTAACACACGTGCCTACAAACTACCTATCCTCCCACCCACCAGCATACCAATTTACCTGCCTCCCTACCTGCTTACTTTCCAATCTACATATCTTCCTACCTGCTTCCCTACCCACTTGCCCACTAACTTCCCAGCCTTGCTCCTACCACACACTCACATGGAAGTACATCAGCGAACCTATTCTTGTCACGATGTTTTATGGCGATGGTGGTGGGGAGGCTGGGGTTGGAGGTGGACACACTGGGGTCAAACAGCCGCTGGAACTGGTCTCGCAACTCTTCTTCCTGGTTGTGTTGGAAGGGGGAGTTTCAGTTAGCTGCTCCACACTTGCTACCACATCACCACATTTGTCTGTCATCACTCTCCACTGTCATAGAATTTATCACATTTGCCACATTCACCTCCCATTGCTCTCCACTTCAACCACACTTACCCATCCTGTGCAGTAAACCAATGCTCCCCTGTGGCAGACAGCACCTCACCACAGTAAGAATGGGAAAGAGTATGAAGGTTTTGTTCCTGAATGGACACTTCATTTGCATCCCTCCACCCAGTTAACAGGGGTGCCACACTAGGCTTCACATCACCTCATTATTTCCCTGGAGGGGCAGTTTTTTTCTTGTGGTTGATGGTTCTGCTCGGCCAGGCAGGTCGGAGTTGCCCAACATCAACAACAACAACAATCACACTCACCCAATACATTCATCTGTCATCAATCTCCACTCTTATGCTTACCACACTGAATCAAATTTTCCTTATATTACTTTCCGCTTGACATTTACCACACACTACATTTATCACACTTCACTCTTGCTGCTGTTCACTCTCATCACCTATACCTTTTATGGCTATCCAGTCTTGCGGCAATTAGCCTACCACACTTACCACATTCACATCTCATAACATATACCACATTTACCTTGCATCACTCTGCCCTGAAGATATTACTACACTCATGACATCCATCTCTTATTGCTTTCCACCTTAACAAGATTAATCACACATGCCACATGAACCTGTCATTGGTATCCACTCTTGACACCATGTAGACACCATGTACCACATTTACGTCATCACTTACTACTTACTTCCACCCACCACATTCACCACACCAAAATTTCATGAGTTTTGCATGACACCAACAGACACATTCATACATGGAAAACATATAGTGAAGTTTGTGAATGGATAAATGCTTATATTCTGAGAATCACATTCACAAACAGACAGGGAACCAAGAGTAAACACACAGGCACCATATTATGACAGACAGAAAGAGGCAGATTAACTCATTTGTTACCACAGTCTTTGTTATGAACATTCTTGTTATCATGAGATGATTTTATTTTGCTTAGGAAAAAGCCTCTGATGTTGAACAGGTTACAAATAATTTTGGATAACCTAGTCAGTACCATGAGGTGCAGTATTTCATATGTGGTAGGTGAGGGCACCCATCATCAACACATTCAGTGTAGTGTTGCCTTATGGTCTCTACACTGAATGACAAGCCTTGGTTTCCTGTACCCGGGAAACCATTTATTATGCTGGGTGGTAACCATATAACTGGGGTTTCTGGCCGGGTTAAGTGTCCCCCAGATACCCTTGTCTAAAATCACTAAATTATGGCAAACATTTTGGAGAGCCTTGGAGGGCCCAATACCTGCTCAGGGCCCCAACCAAATTTGCAGATTTGCATGTTCATGTGGAATGTGAAAGGTGCGAATGAGGAAAGTAAGAGGGTGGAAGTGGTGAATGTGTTCAAGAATGCGAGATATGCTGTGATGGCATTGTGTGAAACAAAGATGAAGGGGTGTGAAGTGGAGGAGTGGGAGGGTGTAAAGTGTGTAAGGTTGTCGATGAATGAAGTAAGGCAGAGTGGAGTGAGAGATTACAAATGTTTCAGGTCAAGATGTATGTATGTCCACCTCAAGTTTGAGAAGGTGAAGCGTATGCTCCATATAAGGACAGGAGTGAGACAGAAACAGACAGGGTTGGGGATGAGCTTTTATAAAGTGATTTTAATGGGCAATATGAATGGTAGAGTAGGCACTGGTACTGTGAATGATGTAATGGATAAGAATGGAGTACCAGGAGAGAATGATAATGGAAAGTGACTGAGGGACATATGCCAGGAAAGGAGGTTGTGCATCTGTAATTCTTATTTTAAACTCAAAGATGCACATAAATATACGTGGTATAGAGGGAATGGAGATCATGTAGAAAGGAGCCTGCTTGATTACATGCTTGTAGAGAAATCGATGCTGGGTAGTGTTGCTGATATGAGGGCAGTGAGAGGAAGATGTGGAGGTTTGTTGCAACCATGAGAATTGTTGGGTACAGTATTAACACTCCCAGGCTCTTACACTCACTCTCAGCTAAATGAAGTTGTTTGGTGTTAGTTGAAATAGAATACTAGCATTTTCTGGATCTTGAGAGGATTAACAGATGGCCAGACAGATAGGATGGACAGTCATAACCAGATATATTGTGCAATGAACAGACTGTCCGGATACTGAGATGTATATTCTCTTGAGTTTAGGAGGCTTCCAGGTACCTCTCCTTTAGTTGTTTGTTTTTCATCTTACTGTACACCT
>JAGKTI010013267.1:0-23319 GCA_018397915.1 Birgus latro
TAAAAAATCGGAAAAATTTCGATTTTTTTTGGACTGCGTCAGTTTGAATTTCCAGCGTGCGCTGATTGGCTGTGTTTACGAGCGTGGTGCCTCTCTGTCGCTCCCCATTTCCCACTCAGCTCCTGCCTCGTGAACAGGTGAACAGCTCCGACAATGGCGGCCGAAGTGATTGCTTTTGTGGTGATACCTTACCTCCTACAGTGCTTGATACTGCTCTTCACCTTCTTCATCATGTGTGTGATGATGGCCCCGCCACCTGAGAAGAGGAAGAAAGTGGTTCTGACTCTGGAGAAGAAGAGGCAGATATTGGAGAAGGTGGACGCCGGGTGGTCAACAGGACGTATCCTACGTGAGTTTAACCTCCCTCGCTCCACCTTGTTTGATATCAAGAAGTCCCGAGACAAACTACAGCAGTACACGGCTGATTTCGCTTCGAAGACCAAACGAAACGTGGAGAGGAAGGTGATGTTTACTCCCAAGTATGTAGACATCGACTGGTCCATGTTGATTTGGTATCGACAACAATGTGCCGCAGGTGTGTTGGTACGTGGAACGGAGCTGAAAGTTGCTGCTGAGAAGTTCACAAGGCTACATGACACCCGAGACTTTAAGGCATCTGAAGGTTGGCTCTTCACGTTCAAGTTACGACACAGACTTACCAACTGTAAGACCCATGGTGAAGCTCTGGACGCTAATGACGAAGGAGTAGAACAGTTTCGGCAGAAGGTGAAGGGCTTGATTGATAGGGAGGGCCTCACTCTCGGTCAAGTTTACAACGCTGATGAAACTAGCCTATTTTACCGTTCAATGCCCACAAACACTCTCGCTAAGGAGACAGAGAAGCGTATACCTGGCCCCAAGCTCTCCAAGCAACGGGTGTCTGCTTTGTGCTGTGCCAATGCTAACGGCATGCACCGGCTCAAGCCCGTTATTGTAGGCCGTGCAAAGCAGCCTAGGTGCCTTCGTGGGTTAATGGATGCCCTTCCTTGGTTCACAACCAAGATCTTCAAAAATTGGTTCCATCAACACTTTGTAAAGGAGGTCATTCGTTATCAGACGGAGACACTGAAAATCTGACGAGACCAGGTAAAGGCCCTCCTGATTCTAGACAATGCACCTGCGCATCCGTCAGACAAGGAGTTGGTGGCTGAGAATGGTCGCATCAGGCGTCTGTTTTTGCCACCTAATACAACTGCTCTCATCCAACCAATGGACCAGGGAGTGATTGTGGCAACGAAGAGGCTATACCGACGGAAGTTTTTGGACGAGGTGATGGTTGTGTACGAGGACGAGGACGATCGCAGGGAAGGACGTGACATGCTAGGACAAAAAACTCTCGAACACATTTGCCGATACAACCTCAAGTCTGCCATCTTCAACTGGGCTAATGCATGGAAGGATGTCTCTGTCAAGACTTTAGAAAATGGTTGGTCTCGCCTGCTTCATGGAAGTGACGTGGTGCACGATTTTCTTGGTTTTGATGTGGATGACTTTCATGCAAGGCTTCGTGCAGGTGGAGACGATGTGGATGTCGACGAAGTGTGTGAGTGGTTGGATGACGACGAGGGCGATCCTGGGTATCAGATCATGTCTGATACCGAGATTGCATTTACTGTTGCTGGTCCGAGTACCCAGCAGGGAGATTCTGACGAGGACAGCAACGATGATGCGGACTCCTCACGGCTTGTCACTACCCCAACCATCCCCAGGCTGAGCACAATCCGGGCGTATGTGGAATTTGTCCTTGACTACCTAGAACACCCGGACTGCGACAGAGAGATGGGGTCCTTGGAATTGGCGAGTGAAGTGTGAGGTTTCAGGCAGCGCATCATTAATCGTCAAAATCGTCGTCCTTTGCGTCAATCAACCATTGATAGTTTTTTCAGGCCAGTCAACCCTGCCGTTGTTTACCCTTGCTCCACACCATCATCTCACCAAGACAGCCCTTCTAGCTCCGAGCCACAGCACAGCACATCAGGCACGGCTGAATCACCACTGGGTGTTAGTTTGCGTCTATCTTCGGAGTCCTCTGTAGTGGATAGTGTATCACCACGTCGCACCAAGATGCCCCTACGCCGCCTCTGTCTGCTCATCTCAGACTCTGACAGCGACTAAATTCTCCAGGGATCGTCACTAGACCACACGGGAATTTGCTTTTATGTACAGTGCAGTGAAGTGATGTGATTCCAGTTATAAAAAAAAAAACGTTCTGGAAAGTGTTGGTGATAAGTGCTGGTGATTCTCAATTCGAAAGGTGTGTCAGGTGCAAGGTCTTCCTGTCCGAGTCTGAGATAGAGTGAGTTATTACATCAGGACGGCGGCTTCTTGTTCGTAAGTACCCTAAATGTGTTAAAAAATTACCAAAAATGTTAATCATAATTTTCTGCTTGCAATTTAATTTTTTCATTTATGGTTCTTAAGTGCACCTGCTATGAAAAAGGTGGAAGGCAGTGAATTTCATGTTCGGTCATAACCTAACCTAACCTAACCTATCCTATCCTATCCTAACCTAACCTAACCTAACCTAACCTAACCTATCGTTACCATAAAGATTTTCATGCCTAACCTGTTTTCATCATGCTGTAAATGTGTTAAAAAATTACCAAAAATGTTAATCATAATTTCCTGCTTGCAATTTAATTTTTTCATGCATGGTTCTTAAGTGCACCAGCTATGAAAAAGGTGGAAGGCAGTGAATTTCATGTTCCGTCATAACCTAACCTAACTTAACCTATCCTAACCTAACCTAACCTAACCATTTTTCTGGTAGCAATTTACAGCATTTACTGTATTTGATGCTTTGTATCCAATAATTTAGTGCATAAAATGTGAGAAAAGATGATTTCCATGTCAGATACTTACTTATACTATGCTGGCAATCTCTGAGCACCTATGCCTCACTCACCTCTAAATCATAATTTTTTGGTTAAAATTCAATTAATTCATGCTTTGTGTGTATTATTTATGTGAAAAGAGACCTAAATAAGTGCTATACATGTCCAGTAGGGAGGTAGGAAGGTAGTTTTCTGATTTAGGTTAGGTTAGGTTAGGGTCATGAATGACCAGTGCTGGAGCTTCATGGCCCAATATCTGGACAAAACCAATATTCGGGCATGCCTTTGGCTCTATTACATCAGATATTGGAGGGATTACTGTATATATATATATATATATATATATATATACACACAGTATATATAAACTGTATTTATAACTCTGAGAAAGAGTGACAAATATATCATAAGTTTTCAAGACATCCCATGGGCTCCATAATTAGGCTCTGCAGGTACCATGGTGCCCACGGACCACGGGTTGGGGACTTCTGCCCTAATCGTTTCGTTTCGTTTTTGAAGGCTCCAACATGCTTGCATGTGTTGGCCTTGGTCACCTAATGGCGGCTCTCCACGCTGCTCGATCCCTGGCAGCCTCCCTGTTCAGTCCCTTAACCCTTAAGTCACACTTAATGACCTCGTCCCATGTCTTTCTCGGTCTACCCCTCCCAACCCCTCCCCCAATATTAACACCTCTCACCCTCTGTACCCAATTATCATCCCCCATCCTCTCCACATGTCCAAACCACCTCAGCCTACCTCTCCTCATCACAGCACCAATACACTCCAGTCCCATCCTACCTCTCAACTCTTCCATCATAAACCCAGCCCCCCCAGGCCTTGCATGCAGGGATGCACTGCACTGATATATATTTACCAAACTGTATGTAGGTGAGTGCCTTAAGAATAAAAGTTATTTCCCCAGTTTACATGTTTGTGCTTTATTATTCTTCCCAGTTCATTTTTTGTAATGCGTGCCAGGAGACATTTATTTCACACACAATGTAAAGTTAAATGTGTATAGAAATTTTGCATCAAGTTTATGTCTGTAATTCAATGCCTATATTTTATTTTATTTTATTTGTCTTTTGTGGTAGATGGGGGCACTCATCATCCACTCACTTGATGTAGTCCTGCTCTCAGGTGACTGCCCTTCCATTTCCTCCATCCTTCTTTTCTTCCATCCTCTTGTGTCTTTCTTTCCTTCATTCTTTTCTCTTTCTTCTGCCTGTGGGTGACTCTACACTGAGTGACAAGCCAAATGGTTTCCTGTACTCCAGGAAATCATTTACTACGCTGGGTGGTAACCATATAACCAAATTTTGCCGCCTGGTGGTTTAGTGGGTAATTACGGCACTCCAGTCGGATTGAGCCAGTGAAGGTTTATATCCAAAGGGGTGGTTGGGGTTTATTGCTTATGTAATATCACTCAGGGGTGAGTGAGGCAGGTCACTCTCACCTTAAATGTCAGGACCAACTTGCCTAGCCCCGGGCTCCTACGCTTCTCGTGGGGCAATGTAGGATTGGATGATGGATGGATGGATTATTTGTCTCAATTATCAATCTGTCTCTCCCTCTCTCTCCACATTCTTAAGTGTGGAAAGAGAGCTTGATGATGATGATGACTATCTGTCCATCTCTTGT
Organism: Birgus latro; assembly: GCA_018397915.1. NCBI lineage: Eukaryota > Metazoa > Arthropoda > Malacostraca > Decapoda > Coenobitidae > Birgus > Birgus latro. The sequence goes on from JAGKTI010013267.1 coordinate 4,476, forward strand.
TTTGCTTCATCTTGTGAGGAGTGGCGTCTGCAAATGGTCCTGGAAGCATTTCTCTCCCCTCTCAGTAATGACCTTTCTCCCTGTGGCACACCACCCTTTCTCATAGCCTCCCACTTTGTCTGGTCTGGGTTTGAATTTGCTCTTTTCTCAACCAGTCCACTCTTAGATGCCGTATTGAACTCTCTTACATTATACTGTATTACCACTAGACAGTTACTTCAACCTGGGACAGACATATTAGTGAAAGGGTTTAAAGCCGACACCCAACTTTTCTGTATCAGCAAGTTTCTCCAATTCTGAATAAAACTAAACAAAATATTGGTAGACTTACAGTAAAAATGCATCATGAGACTGAAGGGTTAAAGGGCACTTCCACAGTTACTGCTTTTTGTTACATTGCTAACTAACAGACCTTTCACTCCTCTGTTTCCTCATCCACAGTCACAGAGGGTGGTGATATTGGTGAGTGCATGAATCTTTTATGTGAGCATTTTCAAAATAGTTACAACAGAGTCTGTGTTGAGCTCCCAATCTCCAGTGAAGCTTACTTTGTTGGAGATTCATTTCACTGAGATCCAAGCAAGCTGAATGTGGAAGTGACTGTTAGTAATCTTTGCTTCCAGGAATATTACAATATTGGCTTACTTCTGTTGCATCAGTGCAGTTTTTTCAATTCAAGGTCACAGCACTTTTGTGCCAGATATTAAACTTCACACATTATGCTGAAAATCTATGTTTTCTCACAAGTCAGACTATAACATCAATACTGTAAAGTTTATGTATGTATTTTATTGTATTTTCTGTTTATTCCTTATTTAGTCGTTTCAGGATGAGAGGTTTTTCCCATAGTAAATTCGATCAACTGGTGTTGGCAAGATTTAAATTTGAAAGAAATCATCATACTGAAGCGATTAATAGAGAATTTGTAACCCATTTACAATGGAGTTTCCCCTTTAGCAGATGAAAATAATCTAGGTGTTGTGAAGAAGGAATTCTTTGTAGTGAAGCGATTGTTCCCCTTGCTATAAGGAAGTCTGTTTCTGAGCTAAATTAAATTGTCTTGCAGTATCAAGAATTATTTTAAAAGTTTTACCCAGTAATCATACTGAGGTGGCAGATGGAAATTGTATTTAACCCTGGCACAAGGAGGGGGGCTTTCCCAAACTGAGTAAAATTGCTTGATGGTGTATTAAATACTGTAAAATAAACACCATTGTGTAGGAGTTATTGAGTGTAACTAAAGGTTTAAGCAACAGCAGTCATACATTCATATTGGAAACCACAGCACATTGCAGAGCCCCAAGTTTTCTTTATGTGTCTTTCTGGAGTGTAGAACCGTACAGTATATCCTAGTGATTAATGAACATCTACTGTACTTGCTTTGCATCCACTTAACAGAATTTGGCTACTCCTATGTCGCAAATACTAAGTTGTGGTTGGATCAGATTTGATAAGGAAGCTATAGTTATCAGGTATGAATGAGTCTCATTGGTTACATATAACATTTGACCATCGATTGATCTGAAAGGAGTTAGGGATTTTCATCCATTTAGAAAATACATGATATAGTCTTCTGCATCCACAATAGGTTGAGTCACTGTTAGGGATCTCCCAAAAAGTACTTTCCTTCCCAACCTGTCATGAGTTAGCATATGCCAGATATGACTCAGCCCTGCCCCAAAAGTAATGTAACAATTCCATCTATCTATACTATGTCCACTTTAACATGGCCTAAAAGTACCATCTCTCCATCTTGAACTGAGTTGTAACATAGATTAGAATACTTGTATACTAGTCATAAGTACTGTGAAAAGGATATGTAGCCATTGTACTGTTTTATTCTGGTATTTAGGTACATGAAGTTAGGTGCAAAAGAATTAATATATGCTCCAGATTGAGGTGGATAAACTAGAGTCCGTAAATTATGTCCTATATATTTGTCCTCAGCAAAGTGTTCCCCCTGTGATGGCCTTCCACTTGGGCTCCCTCGGCTTCCTCACACCATTCAAGTTCGATAACTTTCAGGACCAGGTCACAAATGTGCTGGAAGGTGAGACATATGGGGTCAAGGAGCTGAGGTAGGGTACAAGTTTGGTGTCCTGTGTTGTGTTTTGCTGATGTAAAGAAAAGTAGAATTGGTTAGGTTAATTTAGGGCAGATGGATCTGTTTAGAATACAGATATTGTATTCTTAAACCTTTCCCTGCCATTGATGTCAGTGGATGACTGTGTGGTTTAGGATAATTTGCAGGCTCTGTCAAAAACCATGTACAGATGGGAATGGGTGTTCAAGTTTGTGGGTCATTTCTTGGACCACTCTCTTCTGCTGACATCATGGGTGTGATGGTATATCTAAGTTGTTGGAGGGATCCGTTTGAAGGTTGGAATTTCATGAACATAATGATCAGTACTTTTCAAGAAAAAGCACTGTTTACATAATTCCAGTACAATTTTTCTCTATGCAATGTTCCAATAAATGGTCTATCCACAGCTAATCACAGTATAATGATGAGTGCCAGTGTCTTTGTCATTTCATGTAAAAGTATGTGTCTGTCTGGCTTGTGTTCAAAGTTTGATGCTTAATTCTTTGGAGTCTGGATACTCCTTTTAGTAAAGTAGAATCATCCGTTGGAGAGCTGGGATATGGTGATGATTATGATAATAGATATACTGTATATGATACAGAAAGTTATTGTCATCAGTTCCTCTTGTTTACATACCTTTTTGGTTCAGTGCCCACTGTAAATTGCATAAAATTTGCTTATTAAAGATCATTTGATACTTGTAAAGTTGATTTACAAGAGTCACTTACTGTACAGTTCCATTTACATGGAGAAAGTTTTGATACTTTGAAACCCATTGCAGACATACAGTGAGGGGTGCCTGTACTGTACTAGTGTTCCAAGTGACTAAATTGCTGAACAGTCATTGCAACACCCATTCCTGCAGGTCATGCAGCCCTCACCCTAAGATCCCGGCTGAGGTGCATCATCATCCGCAAAGACCAAGACACAGGCAAGACCGGCCGACCTCCTACCAATCTCCTTGTGCTCAATGAGGTGGTGATTGATCGTGGACCCTCACCTTACCTCTCAAACATTGACCTCTACCTGGACGGGAAGAGAATTACCTCCGTCCAAGGCGATGGTATGGATATGAGAGAGAGTGATTTTTTAAAATCAAATAATTTAGTATTATTTATAAAGGCTCCAACATACTTGCATGCATTGGCCTTGGTCACCTAATGGGGGCTCCCAACTCTGCACTCTCCCTTGCAGCCTCCCTGTTCAGACCGTAATCCCTGAGGTCACAGTGTATGTCCTCATTCCAGGTCTTTTTCGGTCTGCCTCTTGCAACCCTACCCTCAACATTCATACTTCTCACTTTTTGCACCCAGTTGGCATCCTCCATCCTTCCTCATGCACACCACCATCTCAATCTGCCCCTCCTCATTAAAGCACCAATACACTTCAGTTCCATCCCTCTTGCTGCTTTTTCTTTTACTACCAGATTTCATTTACTTGGACAAGACCACTAGTGCTACCTCCATCAAGTTTGTTAGTGAAGGAGGAAGTGCTTTTGAGTAAGTAGTATTCATAAGTTTATACAGTTTTTTATTTGTGTGTGTGAGTGTGTGTGTGTTTTCATGCATGCATGCAGGTGGAGCTTTGGATAATTGTATATATCAGTCATCATCTGCCATGGATCTGATTCATTTCTTCAGGGAAGACATTGTATGACAATAGAAAAAGATTTATCATTTTAATTTTACTACCACCCATTGGTGTGTAAATTTCACTCCCAATGCCATAGATGGCAATAACACATCATTCTTATTTTATAATAGCATCTAATGATGTCACATCTATGAGTACTCACTTGTGCAGCTTTTATTTGCATTGCTACACCCAAATGAATGATATTTTTTTTCTTCATTCTCATATGCCCATAAATATCACTGCAGTCCTCAAAAACTTGATTAAAGAAAAGTTAATTTTTTGTGCACTGGGAATGTTTCTGTTGCAAGTAGTTGCACACTCCATGAGTTATAGTCCTTCCAATATATGGTGAGCATTTGGGCGTTGGCCTTTCCAGGGGTTCCCCCACGTGCGACACTTCCAAACCTCGCCCAACACACATCACTCTATCTTATAATTATGTCATCTATTTACTTCTTCTGAATTAATTTGTATATATTAACATCTCTAAAAAGGCTATATACTGTTATGAATGTAACTTTTTTTTATAATAGCAATCTATCTATCTATCTGTCTATTACCAGATGCCTTAATCCCGAACGGGGTGGCCACAAACAAATCGCCTCCATGTCACTCTGTCCCCTGCCATTTCACTACCACGCTCCCAACTCACACCCCCCTCTCTCATATACCTCTCCACTCCATCCCTCCATCTCATCCTCGGCCTCCCCCTCCCTCTCGCCCCCTCTAACCTCACTCACATACACTCTCCTCGTCAGTCTTTCACTCTCCATCCTCTCCACATGCCCAAACCACTTTAACGTGCTTCTCCTAACGCTTCCCATCACATCCTCAACCACACCACAACGCTCCTTCACTTCCTCATTTGTTAGTCTGTCTCTCCATATGACTCCACATGCTCCTCTCAAATAACTCATTTCCACTGCTCTCACTCTTGACTTCTGTCCTTCCAACAGGGTCCAAGCTTCACTTCCATATGTTAGAGTTGGTATCACAATACTGTCATGTAACAACTTTTTCACTTCCATGCTCACCTCCCTGTTTCTTATCGCTGCTTTCAACGAATCAGAAACCTTCCTTCCCTGCTGCACCCTTTCGAGCACTTCACCCTCCAGACTTCCATCCTTTCTCATCACACTGCCCAAGTACTTAAATTCACTCACATTCTCCATATCCTTCCCATCCAATCTCACTGTACATTCACTGGCTTCACTTCTCTCAAAGACCATCACTTTACTCTTCCCTACATTCACTTTTAGATTCCGTTTCTTACACACTCTTCCAAACTCATCTACCAAGCCTTGCAGCTCCCCTTCATCTTCGCTTAACAACACAGTATCATCTGCAAACAACAATACAGGTAGTTTCCAAACACTACCCTCTCTCACTAGGGCCGCTCCAACATCCACTGCCCGACCTTGTATCTCTTTTATAACCCCAATATACAGATTGAACAACCATGGAGACATGACACATCCTTGTTTCAATCCAACCTTCAAATGGAAAGATTCACTCAGTTTGCCATCCACACACACTGCAGCCTTAGCACCCTCATACATACTCTTCACTGCCTTCAACAACTTCCCATCCACTCCATATATTCTTAATACCTTCCACAAACCTTGTCTATCCACCCTGTCATATGCTTTCTCCAGATCCATAAAGGCTGCATGCAACTTCTTGCCTTTCTCTAGAAACTTTTCCACTAAGGATCTAAGAATGAATATCTGGTCTACACAACCTCTTCCCTTCGTAAAACCTCCTTGTTCTTCTCCAACTAATTTCTCAGTAATTTCCCTAACTCTGTCAATAAGTATCCTACCATATACTTTTCCTATTACACTGAGAAGGCAAATGCCCCTATGATTACCACACACTGCTTTTTCCCCTTTTCCTTTGTACAGAGGAATAATTATACTTGACTTCCAATCCTCCGGGACTCTACCCTCCTCCCAAGCCAATCTGCACACCTTCCACATCTATTCTATTACTATCTCTCCCCCATGCTTCAGCATTTCACCGCACACTCCATCAATTCCTGGGGCTTTCCCCATTTTAGCTTTCTTCATTGCTTCCACCACTTCCATCCTGGTGATTTCTTCCTCTCTTCTCACAACCCTCCTTCTCCCTGCCATTCCCCAACCACTTATACTTGCATTACTTCCATTCTCTATGTTCAACAGTTCATTAAAATGTTTTCTCCATCTGTTTACTTTTTCTCCCTTCTCCACTAGTAATCTACCATTTTTATCTTTCACACCCCCACTGGCTTTGTTGGCACCCTGTCTAGCTCTCTTTACCTCCTTCCAGAACATTTTCTTACATTCCCTCCACTTTACACTCAAATTCCTTCCAAATTCCTCATCCACTCTCTTCTTACTCTCTCTTACTAATCTTTTCACCTCTCTCCTCCTCACTACATATAACTCTCTCGTCCGTCTCTCAGCTTCTTCATCGCCCCTGTTCCTCATCCACTCATTATATGCGTTCTTCTTTTGGGCCACAGGCTTTCTCACCTCTTCAGTCCACGTTGCTGGCCGACGTTGCTTTTCTCCGAGCTTGGGGACAGGTGACACGGTCAGGGATGACCGTGCTAATCCAGAGAGAGGGGGGGGGGCTTTTCAAATTCGAATAATTCATCATTCAGTATAGGCTTATCAACACAAAATGTATAGTGTTCCTTTTATTATACAGAGAGAGAGACAGACAGACAGACAGACAAACAAACAGACACAGATGGACAGACAGACAGACAGAGAGGCTTCTCCAATTCGAGTAATTCATCACACTGTATTACCCTATTATATAAATAAATCTACACAGTATTTATAATGTTCTTTTTATTATGCAGAGAGAGACAGACAGACAGAGAGGCTTCTCCAATTTGAATAATTCATCCCACTGTATAGCCTTATTATATAAATAAATCTACACCAAATTTATAACATTCCTTTTATTATGCAGAGAGAGAGAGAGAGAGAGGCTTCTCATATTCGAATAATTCATTATACTGTATAGGCTTATCAACACAAAATGTATAGCGTTCCTTTTATTATGCAGAGAGAGAGACAGAGAGAATCCTATAATTGACCCCATAGGAAATTGACTCAATAATCCGACAATTGACCCTGTACGAGGTTTGGCAGCGTCGCACGTGGGGGAACCCCCGGAAAGGCCAATGCCCAAATGCTCACCCTGAACTGGAAGGACTATAGTATTGTCACCAGTAACCCTCCCATGGTCAGGAGATAGATATTCAGTTCCTGCTGATGCCCAATGATTTTACTAAACAGAGTTAGTCATAGTGTAATGTGAAGCGTACTCTCTTAGTTTGATCATATCTGGCTAACTCATATGTTCTTTTCCTACAACCACCAGGTAATTTTAAGCTGATAGTGAGCCACGGGAACTGGATTTTTTTTTTTTTTTTTTTATAACAGAACAGAGGAAGGAAAAACAACTGAATAAAAAAAAAAAAAATCCTCACACCAGATTACTGGTGTCCTCCATTCATGAAATATTTGTAACAGTTGGACGGAGGGAAACAACTCTGGGGGAGCAAATTCCAGAGAGTTGCAGTTTGGGGAATAAAAGAATTCTGATAGGCGGAAGTTCTGCAATATGGCTGTGTGACATTCCAGGCATGAGCGTTGCCAGATGCCTGTGTAGCATGAGGGAAGGCATGGAGAGGTGGCATAATGGACGCAACTTCATCTGAGCATTTACCATAAAAATATCTGTAAAATAATGCAAGGGAGGCAACATTCCTTCTTACTTGTAGGGGAGGTAATTTATTTGTAATAGCAGGCTTATTAATAATTCCAGCAGCTTTCTTCTGAATTTTGTCTAGTTGTTTTAATGCAACCACTCCACATCCATTCCATAAGGGTGAGCAATATTCAAGCTGAGAGCACACATGACTCTCATAAATTATAGCTAACTGCTCGTAAGTGAAGTAGTTACGGACTCTATACAATAATCCAAGTTTTTTGAGGCAGTTTTAGCAAGTGATCTGACATGAGAGGTCCAGCTGAAGGCACTGTTAAGTGAGATGCTGAGAATTTCGATACTTTTGGAGATGGGAATATTAGTAGCATTGAAGGTAATATATGATTCTGGCAATATCTGTCTTATTAGTAAATTGTATATATTTGGTTTTACTAGCATTAAATGAGACAAGGTTGTTTTGTCCCCATTCACTGATCACAGATAAGTCTTGATTTATGGAGATGGCTGTACTAAGTTGAGAATTAGAGATATCAGACTTTGTAGATGGGTGTCTGAGTGTGAATGAACTGTGAAGTGTTGTGTCATCTGCATATGAATGGATAGGATTGTGGATAACAGATAAGAGATCATTAATATGAACCAGGAATAGGGTTGGTGCCAGAACTGACACCTGTGGCTCGCCGGCGTTAATTGAGTGGAAATTAGAATACACATCGTCTACTTTTACTCTTATTTTTCTTTTATTGCAAAACAAATCTCTCTTTGTAGGTTTGATTGTGTCGACCCCAACTGGCAGCACAGCATATGCAGTGGCAGCGGGGGCATCCATGATTCACCCCTCAGTGCCGGCCATCATGCTTACTCCCATCTGTCCGCATTCACTCTCATTTAGGCCTATCGTCGTCCCAGCTGGAGTTGAGCTTAAGGTAGCATCACCATCTTGTTTTTCTTGATTCTTTCTAATTTTTATTATCTTTATTTTGTATGATCTATATTTGCTTAGTAACCTTAATATTTTTTGTGATCCTTCCTATTTTGTTATGATATGGGGGTGTGGGTGTGTTGGTTGCGGAGAAATGGGTGGAATATGTTATGAATGTTATGAGAGCAAATGATAGGATATTAGTAGTGAAAATTTTGATTGGACGGATAATGATTTCAGTTATATTGGCATATGCTCCACAGGTAGGATTGGATGACTCAGAGAAGGATAGATTTTGGGATGATTTAATACGTGTAGTAAGTGGTATGGGCGATGATGAGGTAGTGGTTCTGGGAGGGGATTTAAATGGTCATGTTGGTGAAGCAGCTCAAGGTTATGAAGGAGTCCATGGAGGATGTGCATATGGTGTGAGGAATGCGGAAGGGGAAAGAATACTCGAGTTTGGGGAGGCTATGGACATGATTGTGTGCAACACACATTTTAGAAAAAGAGTGAGTAGATTGATTACATACGAGTCTGGGGGAAATAGTAGTCAGATAGATTATTTTCTGGTCAGGAGGGTTGATAAGAGATTAGTGAGGGATGTTAAAGTTATAGGAAGTGAGGAGTGTGTGCAGCAGCACAAACTGTTGATTTGTGACATGGTGCTTAAGGAATGAGTGATGAGAAGGAGGACATATGTACCTAGGAGGAAAATATGGAAGCTGGGAAACCAATCAGTAAGGGATACCTTTTATAGTGAGATGAGGAGAGTGGTGGCTGAACAGGAAGCCGTAGATAGAGACGTTAATGAACAGTATAGAGCCCTTAAGAACAACCTCTTGAGAGTTACCAATGCAATATGCGGTTGGACAAGAGGCCCACCAAGACATAAAGTAACTTGATGGTGGGATGAGGGTGTAAAAGCCGCAGTTAAGGAGAAAAGAAGGCTTTTCCGGGAATGGAAGAAGGGTGGTAACAGGGAGGAGTACTTGGCTGCCAAGTGCAGGGCTAGAAGAGGTATACAGGGTGAAGTCTGAGTCACAGAGACTTTTACTTGATAATCTAAATCATGGAGGAAGGAGAAATATGATTTTTAGGGTGGCAAATCAGGTGAAGAAGGATAATTGGGACATTGTAGGTGAGCAGTGTGTGAAGAATGATGAAGGAAGGGTAGTGGTGAACAGTGAGGATATTAAAGATGCATGGAGAGAGCATTATAGCCGGTAGTTGAATGAGGAGTTTGATTGGGATAGGGAAGGTTTGGAGCCAGCTGATCCAGTGTTTGGGCCTTGGCCTTTGATTGACACTGCTACTGTGAGTGAGGCAATAGGCAGGATGCGGGTCGGGAAGGCGGCAGGTGTGTCTGGGTTGACTGCCAAAATGTTGAAGGCCTCAGGAGATACTGGGGTGAGGTTAGTCACTGACCTGATAAATATGATTATATATGAGTGTGTTGTCCCAGATGATTGGCTGAAGAGTGTAATTGTAAATGTGTACAAAGGGAAGGGTGATGCCCTGGAAAGGGGAAATTACAGAGGTATAAAGCTCTTAGATCAGATAATGAAAGTAATGGAGAGAGTTCTAGAAGGTATGATTAGAGAAAGAATGAATATTGATGAGATGCAGTTTGGGTTTATGCCAGGCAGGGGGACCACTGATGCCATATTCATTGTTCGACAGCTTCAGGAAAAATATATTGGTAAGAAAAGGGAATTGTATTTTGTTTTTGTTGATCTGGAAAAGGCCTTTGACAGAGTCCCTAGAGAGGTGAAGTGGGCAATGAGAAAGATGGGGTTGGAAGAGTGGCTGGTTAGGGTGGTTATGGCCATGTACGTGGGTGCTCGCACCCAGGTAAGAGTGAATGGAGTTTTGAGTGATGAGTTTTCCGTGAATGTTGGTGTGCATCAGGGGTCAGTTTTGAGTCCCTTGTTGTTTATCATGGTGATTGAAGCCCTCTCACGTGACTTCAGAGAGGGACTCCCATGGGAGATGTTGTATGCTGATTATTTGGTGTTAATTGCGGAGAATGAAGGGGAGGCGGAGGAAAGATTTAAGAAGTGGAGAGATGGTATGGGGTACAAGGGCTTAAGGGTAAATGCAGATAAAACAAAAGTGATGATATCTAGGGTTGGTGGCGGTACAATCAGAGGAGAGGGAGAGTGGCCATGTGCAGTTTGCCACATGGGTGTGGGAAGTAATTCCATCTTGTGTAGTGTTTGTGATAAATGGGTGCACAAGAGATGTAGTGGTATTAGAGGTAGACTGTGAGATAATGCTGATTTCATGTGTGCGGCGTGTCGGGGAGAGCAGGTGGAGATTGTTAGGCATGAGAGTGTTGAACTTGCAGGTGAGTCTCTTGAGTGTGTGGAGGAGTTTTGTTATTTGGAAGACAAGTTATGTGCTGGAGGTGGGGCTGGAGTTAGCTCGGTTGCTAGGGTGAGAAGTGGTTGGAAGAAGTTCAGGGAGCTGTTGCCTCTCCTGACATTGAGAGGACTCTCCTTACGTGCTAAGGGGTCTTTGTATGCAGCATGTGTTAGGAGTGCGATGCTGTATGGTAGTGAGACCTGGCCAGTAAAGAGGATATTCACAGGTTTAAACGTACAGAAATGACAATGATTATGTGGATGTGCAGTGCGTCCCTTCGTGCAAGGCCTGGGGGGGGCTGGGTTTACGATAGAAGAGTTGAGAGGTAGGATGGGACTGGAGTGTATTGGTGTTATGATGAGGAGAGGTAGGCTGAGGTGGTTTGGACATTGGGAGAGGATGGGGGATGATAATTGGGTACAGAGGGTGAGAAGTGTTAATATTGGGGGAGAGGTTGGGAGGGGTAGACCGAGAAAGACATGGGACGAGGTCATTAAGTGTGACTTAAGGGTTAAGGGACTGAACAGGGAGGCTGCCAGAGATCAAGCAGCGTGGAGAGCCGCCATTAGGTGACCAAGGCCGATGCATGCAAGTGTGTTGGAGCCTTCAAAAACTAAATGAAGCGAAACGATTCATCTTATTTTTCATGGTCCTCATGATCTTATATTGGTTTATGATGATGCAAATCGTCTGTATTTAATTTTTTCACAGACACCCTTTACAGTGCTTCAGGAATATTAATCCCATAAATTGTAAGCTATTCTGTTGTTTTAACATGTATTGGCCATGTTGGTATAATTCATCAAATGTGAAATCTACATTGTTCAGTACAAGAATTTCATAACTACAAGTACTGGTAGCCACATTTTAGTTTGGTATGATATTTAGTAACTTAATGGTCACAGTTTATGTACTCTATACAGTATATAATACCAGTATAGGTTTAGTGGGATAGTTGATTTATTTTCACATGATGGAAATGGGCCACCCCACAACTGAGTGTTTTATGTTATGGTTACATAACATATGCTTCTGGTATAGAGGTATTAGGAATGAAGATAATGGTGATGATGATGATCATCATCATTCTTAGATATGCATCTTTTATATGTTTATCAGAGAAGTGATGGAGGAGTCGTATATGTTGTCTGGAAGGTGACAAAATCACTTCATACATACATTCCCCTTATGATGTATTGTATTAAGATCATACTTTGAACTTTGGAACTTTGGAAGCAATACCTAGGTATGTAAAGGTCAGTTGATAAATCAGAAACCCACCTCTTGTAGGGCTTTACATATTACTTCTCAGTATATTACTGTGACCACTGATAATTACTGTATGTAAGTCATTTACCCGTATCTTTCTTTTTACTGGCATCCAGGAAACAAGAGAAACCTCCTCCATTTGTCCATGTTAGACTAATGATAATAAGGAATAACCAGAATGTTGGATACTTGTAAGGGTGTCATTATATCTTTGACCAAAGACACCTAATGTCATCTTTTCTAAAATGCCATTTAAATTATCTTTCTCTTAGGATAGTTTTTAAATTTCATGTTGACATCTTGCCCAAAATACAGGAAATTGTTATAAAAGATCCCTGTCCAAAATAATGGAATGCCAGATCTTTGTGAGGTCAGAATGAAGAGGTCATATATATAGTACTGTAGCCCATTCTTCATGATCAGGACAAAATCATGACTTGTAGTACTGCATTAGTTTAAATTAATAGAGAATTGTCTTTTGGAAACAGAATAAAGTACAGGACAGTACTGAAGTTTGGACAGAAATGCAATACAGTATCTTCCTTGGCTCAGACGATAACTTGTATTTCGTGGCTTAGATTGCAGTTTCTAAAGACAGCAGAAACACAGCGTGGGTTTCCTTTGATGGCAGAAAAAGACAAGAACTTTTTCACGGAGACAGGTAAGGTGGTGTGTGTATGTGTGTGTGTAGAGGACTGACACACACACTCATAATTTTCACATGCACACATAAACTGACCAAAGACTAAACTGACTTGTAACCTTTTATTCAGTGTACTTTGTATGTTGATTTGTTTTATCTTTTTGTTAATGATGTGTACTGCTTAACATTGCTAAGCATATCTTATTGATGTTTTTCTTATATTCGCTGTCCCTACCTTCTTGCACCATTTTAGCATATTATGTATTCAGTCTCTTGCCTTCGTTGTCTGTCTCTTAGTATTGACATCTTGTGCTGAAGAAATGTGACGATTTGTACATCACTAAATTTTATTATTATTATTATTAATATTGGAGCATAGGAGCCCTATTAATATTGTTATTATTATTATTAGTTTATTTTGTTTATTTTTTAAAGGTAAGGGGGGGGGAATGCCTCCTACATATTACCTTCATATTTTAATAGGCAACAGAAAGGGATGTCATTGAGGACAAGACACCTTCTTTGGCATGGGGATGTGACAACCCCGCCACCCAGCACTTGTGTTGCAAGCTGCCTTATCCCCCTTGTGTTATGGAATGGGAGGTTGTACTTAACCCAGGTAGTCCAGTGATGATATTTTTATTTTATTCTTGATAATTATGGATAATTTTGTTCAAAATTGGAAAGGCCTTTGATACTAAAAGGGTTAGTAAAGGTTGTGTCTCACTCTGTCTCTTGGAAAGTTTTTGTGAAGCTGAGTAAAAGCTTAGAAATTAACAAAAAATAAAAGAAGACCACAGCACTGGTGTAAAGTGGCTAATTTCTCTTCTGATACTCAAGGGATTAATGAAAACTGTCTTTCGTTCAAAGAGTCTCCCCTAAGCAGAATAAAAACTTCTGAAATTAACAGCTATCTTCTGTTTTATAATTATTTTTGTCACTCTCATTTTAAATGTCAGGACCAACTTGCCTAGCCCCGGGCTCCTACACTCCTCTGTGGGGCAACATAGGATTGGATGATGGATGGATGGATTATTATCATTATTTTTATTATTATTATTAACATCATCATCATTATAATTATATTAATTTTTCTATTCCTCCTCCTTGCTTTTTCATTCATTCCAGCCACCATCAGTGTGTTGTAATCTCCATCCTAGCATGTTTCCTTAGTTATTACTGTATATGTCAGTTTCCAATTTATTCACAGTGGGATAGCAATCTCAAAGTATTAATTTAGCTTCCTAGACATCACTTCAGTACAGTAACCAGATGAATGATCAGACAACTTGTTTATATGCTGTTCTTCATATTACCACTTGTCTTCCCTGCTTAGATTTGACCAGGGCAGCTGAACTTCCTATTTATTCCACCTGTATGAAATATACAAGTGTTGAGCTCTTGCTTAGTTTTGTGATCAGTAACATAATCCTCGCAGTCATTTTGAATCTTACTGAGCACTCAAATGGATAAATCCTAATGGGGTGCTACTTCTGTGGTGCTGTAGTATGAATCTGAATGTAACATTATTAATCAAATCACAGATTTTCCTTTACTTAACATTGCAAATGAGTTAGTAAGTTTATTGATCAGTTTCAGTAACAGTTATAAAGTAGTAAGCTTCCTTCAGCACCTCGTATAACATTTGAAGTAGGAATTTGAAGTAGGAAAAATACTCCTTCTGTGCACAGTATGGAGCACACCCATCTTTATATTTTCGTTGAAAGGATAACCTTCATATAATGCCAGGAAACTGCAGGTAAATGAAGAGACATTTCATGACTAAAGCCTCAGTATCAGTGTTGCCAGTTCAGTCAAAAGAGACATGATTTTAGCTGGTTTAAAGGTAAGTCTTTGTTTATATGAATATGAAATGGAGGTAAGTTTTAGGGTATCAGTGGAAGTGATATTCAGGTGTCACATAATGGGTAATTTAATACTAAATGGTTGTATTAGCCTTCCACTAATTGTTGTAGCATGTTTGTTCAGTCATGAGTCTTAGTTACTGCTTGCCCTCTACCCTAAACCTTGACTGAAAGGAAGTCTTATTTAGGATCTTACACTGAACAGAAGGCTAGCTGTTGGTAGTTTGAAGCCTCTCTGGAGTGTCATTACAAAGTGTTCATCATACAGTCTGTCAGTTCTTTGAGCCATCACTTTAGCACCTAACACCAAGTCTTAGGTGTGAAATCCTGGTAATGACTTCTCTCCAGTCAGAGATAGAATTAGATGAACAAAAGCTATTATTTGTGAGTGTACAATTGGAAAGGAATGCAGAACATCTACTGGAAAGGATACAGATGTGCACTCAAGAAGAACAGAAGGCATGTCTAATGATCTACAGCGTATTAATTAAATGGAAAGCATAGTCATGCAAGGGTGCCTGGAGCAGATGACGTGATTTTATGTTATTTTGTTTCACTTGCCTTTCGTTTTTGTTGAATGAAGTTGAGCTACAGCTTGTGCTTCCAGATCAAGCTGAACCATGATGCTCGCAACACGTGCTGGGTTTCGTTTGATGGCCGGCACCAGCAGGAACTGATGGTGGGAGATAGGTCTGTGGTGGACGTGATGCCTCATTCTTGTGGGATGAAACCTAGTTTAGTCATGACTGGCTGTGGGGAGTGGTTTCCTGTCAGTTTAGGTTCATAATCTCTCAGGTACCATCAGCTAAATTATTAACTTGTAGACTGCGACATACTGTCCAGCAAGTGTGGTGGGCAACTGCTACTGTACATTCAATATCCTTTCTGGAAAAGGAGACTAATTCTACATGTTCTGTGGTAAATTTGGGTCAAGATATTGGCAGATGACTATTAGTATGCCATTTTGTGGTATGACATAAAGAAATCACTTTCACTTCTGGTCCAGAGGAATTGAAGGATCTTGTATTTATTCAGTACATCAGTATCCCTCAGAACTTAATTGTTCTCTCATTCACTTTGACCAGGCTTTCGTAACACTCATATCATAACACTTAAAATTGTGTGAAATGAAAGTAAAATTCAAGTATTTTTATGACATTCATTGAAACTGTAGAATATACAGTATTGTACTGTAATTCACTTATGACAAACCTGTGAAAGGTTTTGATGTCATATTAAGCATCTTTTCTTGTTGGAATGAAACAGGATTAAGATATAGTTGGTAAACGGTGTTTTTTTTGCACACCATGGGAAGGACAGGAAATTGTAATGCTGCAGTTTATGAGTTACAGAGGCTTTCAGCATCAAAGAATATAGGATATACCCAGATCATCCCGAGTGGTTTTAATCTCAAATAAAATTATTAAGAAATGACACTTCTAACGGCACCATTCTACAGCCTTCTGGGAGTGAAGTGATCATTGTTTTTATCTATTAATATAAACAGTTTAAGTTTTACAAAACCACCTAACAGATGTTAATTTGGTGGTCAGATATTTATGGCAGTCATGCTCATGCAGTGGGCTTGTCTGTCTGTTACGTTGACACCACAGGAGAAGTGACAGTATAGTGAATTGTTGAAACCAGATTCATTACAGATTCACAGTTGAGTGTGGTAGATGTTACTGACAAACTAGTGTGTGTTGACTTACATGTATTTCAGATATACTGTATACAGTACCTGACATCAGTTTTGTTGAATAACAGTTGGATGATGTCATTCATTCATCATTCATTCATCTCCTAATCCTGTGTTGCCCCATGAGGAGTGTAGGAGCCCAGGGCTAGGCAATTTGGTCCTGATATTTAAGATGAGAGTGACCAGCTTCACTCATCCCTGAGTGACATTACGTGAGCAATAAACCCCAACCTCCCCTTGGAAATAAACCTGCACCGGCTCAATCTGATTGGAGCACCTTAATTACTCTCTAAACTACCAGGTTCTTTAATTTGGTTATATGGTTACCACATAGCATAGTAAATGGTTTCTTGGTTTACAGGAAACCATTTGGCTTGTCACTAAGTGCAGAGCCACCCATAGACAGAAGGAGGGGGAAAGGATGAAGGAGAGAAAGACAGAAGAAGAAGGAAGAAAAGAAGGTGCTCCCACAAAACACTTCCTGTTTCCCTTTTACTGGATACACCAACCACATGTATAATATTCTGAAAGTGGCTGTCTTGAAAGGAAGCTATAAATTTTCTTCAGGCTTGAGTACTGTAATGGAGTTTTTGTCAGTAAATTGCTCTGTGCATTGTCTTTTGAGGCATCTTGTAACTGATGCTTGCCCATTATGGAGATGTGACTGCCATATATTGTACATAACAGTTTTTGCAATAAATCTAGTGCTAGAGAGGGATGCCGTTATGTGGTGGCACCAATATAATTGCACGGCTTCACTGTCCAGTCATAGACGTTCTTCAGTTCTCTATTTATCTCCCAAAAGAAGGTTGATGCACTGCAGGAGGAGGAGAGCTTCATCCAGCAGTCTGCTGGGTTCACATTTCAGATGAACCTGAGGCTACAACTACTACTAACTGCTTTATAAAAAGCACTTGTTAGGTGTCTATTAAAAACCTGTGTTTTACTCTGTTACTTATAAACTGATGATGTCTCACACAGAATACAGATAAAGAATAAATTTACTTTGTTTCTTAACACTTTCTTTGAGAAGGAAACCACTCAGAAAAGTCATGCACACCCTGCACTTTCCTTCATGTCTTAAATTTAATATGTCTAAATTCTGAACACTGAGGCATTACCTGAGGTGCTGGGTATAGGATTAAGGATGTCTCCTCACTCTGAGCTTTGGAAGTTTGGTTCAGGTTCTTCAGTCTTTCAACACCAATTCAGTTTAAGCATGTTTGGTTGGTGAGCAGAAACTAAATATTTTCAAAGAATAAAGTGTAGCAGACCAGATTTCACTGCTAACGTCAAATCAGTTACAGCACAATAACTATAGCACCTGTTTATCTACAGAACTTTGATAAAGTCCTACTGTTGAGTCTTGTATTTGTTTCTGCCAGCCAAGTAAACATGAATAAAGAAGTTTGTTTATAAAGGTTTTGGACTTTTAGAGCTTTATGACTGCCAGTTTTGCCAGGCAAGTACTGTACTTGGAAAAATTTAGTACAGCAACTTGGAGTACCAGTGCTGTACTCTGTATTAAAATACCTGTGCAGTGTAAAGTTACTTGTAGTTTGGAGTAAAACAATGAATTTGCATATCATTTTCTGAGGAAGTACTGCCAAGTGAAAAATAAGGGGTACAGAAAGAAAGTGCATGAGAGAAAAACATGGATACTGTATATTAATGTGTATAGAAAGCTTAATCAGATGAAGAACAGGATGGTTAGAAGGAATGTACTATAATTACGGTACAGTACAGTACTGTACTTTTTACTTAGAAGGAATGTACTATAATTACGGTACAGTACAGTACTGTACTTTTTACTTTGGCATTGATGGCAGTCATTTACTAAATTAAGGAAGTCTCAGTCTTTCCATGTGAGAATGGAACATTGTAGCTAGAAGACTATGAACTACACCACAGGGTGTAGCAACTACCTCTTACAATTAGAAGTAAGGATTGTCTGTAACTAACATCAAAGTCTTTAAGTTCATGTCCTTGCTGCTTCACCATGGGGTCTGCTCATGGACTATGGTTTGTATACATAGCTTCTTGCTCTGTGAAATATTATCCTACTTATTATCTCATCTTAAATTTTATATATTTATTTATTTAAGAGTCATAATTCAGTGCCAAGTTTGAAGTCATATTATCAGTGAAATTTTAATCCTTCTCTCTGTTCTGTAACTCATGTCCACAATTTACTTGTCTTCAAGTCAGTGGACATTGGGAAAGTTTCACACTGAATTTTGCAGCTCTGCATAAAACACTACAGTTTTGACTTGCAGAAATTTGTGGTATAGTAAAGTTTTCGTTATTTAAACATCAGTAGTTTATGAAAGTTATATGGCATGAAGAATTTGTAGATATTACTGCAGCTTTCTCATCAGCCATTGCATTATGTTAAAGGTTCTGTCTTAAGTATAGTACAGTATTTATATCATTTGGCAGTGCCTCTCATCATATTGTCAGCTTAATATTACCTAAAGTGGACTACTAATATATTAGGATAAAACCACTTTAAAAACTTGCTGAATATTTGTAAACATTTCTACTGACAGGGTAAATGAGAAATTAAAGTTTCACTTCACACAATACTGTACTCTGGTACTACAGTATTTATAAACAGGATGAAATTATGGCT